>JAQPPZ010002586.1:1800000-1955348 GCA_028583015.1 Wollemia nobilis | reverse complement strand
AGTGCAGTCCCAACAATTGTAGTGGAAGTGCAACTGCTTGGGATGTCAAAGCTTAAATCGAAACAAGAAATTACTTGGGCAACTCAATATCGATAATCAACTCAACAAATACAACGCTTTCTCGAAGATCACAGCCACAACATTTCATTACTCTGAGTTAATCACTTTAGAAAATCATCCCCACTTATATAGCCATTTCTCCTTAACCTGCTTGACGTCATTACCCAACGATGGCAACAACACATCGAATTAAAGAAATTTTTTTCCTCCATCGCTTAAGGGTTGACACGAGCTACGATTTTCATTACTCGGAGTTACAATCACTTTAGAAAATCATCCCCACTTATATAGCCATTTCTCCTTAACTGTTTGACGTCGGCGCTCCAACGATGGCAACACATCGACGAAAGAAATTTTTTTCTCCATCGCTTAAGGGTTGAAAGACCCTTTAATAATAATTAAAAAAATAATTATTATTATTTTATTAATAATAAATTAAACTTAGACCCTTGTCAAAGGTTTGAGTTAATTTAATTATTAATAATAAACATGGGCCTTCAAAGTTTTTCAAGAAGTAAAAACCTTTGCATTAAGTTAAGCTTGGTTTTAATAAAAACCCTTAATGAGTCCAAATGGTTTTAAGAAAAACCTTTAACCTTGTCACCATGGTTTTAATAAAAACCCTTTAACATTAGGAAGCTTCTCAAGATATTTCTGACATCACACTCTTTTTGATATCAACACAAAAATGCCTTTTGACATCAATGACAACTTATACACTTGAGCAAAAGCAATGTACCCAAAGTACCCATAATTGCCAACAATATGGGATTGAAAAGAGTCCCACTATAGTATATCATGACAACATAGTACTATTAAAACAATCTTGTAATTATACATCTATATCTTGAATCTAAATAGAGGTCCAATTTTTAAATCTTATGAGGGTAGGGTTATACATCACGCTTCAATAACTGAAGTATGGTTGAATAGTTATATATGGGTAAACAACATCCTCCATTAGGGTTATGTCATAGTATCACCTTTTTTATACTAAAAATTATTTTACCTTTCTTGAAAATCAAAGAATTTAATTAATTAAATTCATATCATTTAACAATAGATATAATTTAGGTAATTTTGTTTTTAAATATATCATCTTTTAGGAGCTATATCTTGAAGGATTGCCCAATTCAACTGATTATTGGACCACTTTATGTGGAATTTGAAGATATTTAAAATGAGTGGTCATATAAATGAATTCGAGCAATAGTTAGGGAGATACGACCCTATGAAGTTAGCCATCTAAAACAAGGGCAATGACGATTTTTTAAGTCACAAAAAATAAAATTACAAATATCTATCAACAAGGGTTCGAATTATGGGAGAAGCAATAGAGGGCTAGGGCTTAAGTGAGGCAAGACATTATGTCTGGGCATAGAATGTTTTAGCTAAGTTTCTTTTTCCCTTATTTATATTAGAATTTTTGCTTGCAAATTATTATAATATTTTTTATCAAATATTATATTTGTTGTAGGATATTCAGGTAAATTTTAATAGATTTTGAGTTTTGGTTTCATTACTATGGACTAATTTATAGTTAAATATCTATAATCATATCTATTAGTAGAGGTTAGTGAGAAAACCATAGAGGATCAACCCTTTTTGCTCAAAGATAGAGCGGTTTTTGGTAAATTTAATGGGTATTGGCCAAGGGCTTCAACCTTGAGAAAATGGATTAATAGGAGTTGGAAGTCTCTAGGAGTGATTCTATGCTTTCTTTCCAAAGGTTTATTCCTAGACATTTTTTGTTCTATGGAAGAAAGAGATAAAATACTAAAATAGGGTCCTTGGTTTATGGGAAGAGCAAGACTCTTCCTTACCCATTGGTATGAATACTTTTCACCTAAAAATATAAATGTATCCCTAGTACCAGTATAGGTTAGGATGTATGGGTTGCTCATTGAGTTTTAAAAAATGAATACCTTCAAGGCAATAGGCAACACTCTAGGATATTTCCTTGATATTTTAGAAACTATAAAATATGGATTCTTGTCTATTTATGCTTGGGTTTTGGTCATGATTAATATAAGTAAACCTTTACCAAAATCAATCGTTCTGAATTATGGAGATAAGATGTGGGTACAAACCATATATTATGAAAACATATTTTCTAGATGTAGAATATTTCATGGGGCTAGAACAATATTGAGAGATCATACCCTAAGAAGAGTCTAGTAGAATCATAGGTAGAAAACTGCAAGAAAAACTTACAAATGGATATTAATGACGATGGTTTTCAACTTCCAAAAAATAGAAATAGACAAATTATAGAAAAAAAATAGTGGATACCAATAAGGAAGAATACTAGAAGAAATACAAACTCTTTTGAGGCTTTAGTCCATGAAGAAAAAGTAGATAAAATCTTAGAGGATATAGTACAATAGGTTCAACTTATTAATGAGGAACTATCTATTTAGTATGATCTTGATTTAGGTATGAACATTATTGATGAACCTAAGGAATGTGTCAAATCATATTTTAAAAAATCTCTTGAAGTACCATGCACCATTTAGGAGAAAAAAATTGGTAAAAAATGTAGAGTTAGATGTTAATACATCTATAATTAATAAGGAAATACCATAAAATGAACATGATAGCCCAAAATCTTCCATAGTAGAGCAAGGAGAGGATACATATAAGGAAAAATAAAGTTTTGAAAGAATATTTAGGAATAGAATAATAAGATCTACTCTTGATATAAGCAAGACAAAAAGAGGAAAAACCTTAGATTATCAAGCAAGATCCAAGGAAGCAAGAGCAAACATATAGAAAGGAACACAAAATAAGTTGGTTTAACTTCTCTTTACCAAAAAACAAAATAATATTGGTAATTCACAGGCAGAGCTAGTAGCCCCTAATGAGACATCATTATCCTCTCATGGAATATAAGGGGTGTTAATGCCCTCTTAAAGTAGAGGTGTATTAGGGATCTTTGTTTAAGTAAAAAGTTGGATATTATTTGTATCCAAGAAACTAAAATGACAAAAGAAGTTTCCAAAATTATGAAAGTATTATGGATTATATGTGAATGATATTCTATATATTCTTAAGGAGTGGCAAGGGAAATTATAACTTGTTGAAATCCTATTAGAACCTCGAATGTAACTATTCATAAAACTAGGCATTGGATAGCCTCTTCACATATTTATTTGTGGATATTTGTTTCATCCTTATCAATGTCTATGGACCTACAACTCAGTAAAGAAAATTAGATGTTTAGAGTAAGATTGAAGTATTTATGAGAAGTAAAGATCAAAAAACTTGATTCATGATCACAGGATATTTTAATTGTTGAGCAAGGTGCAGCAAAAGCAGTGCAAAAGGATTGTAATTGTTGTCAACACAGACAGAGTGATGCAGTTGAAGCAGTTCAGAGGTCAGTCAGATCAAGTGCAAAAAATCTCAAGAAAAACAGAGGGGACCCAGATCCAGAAATTTGCAAAAAAAGACAAGGAAGAAAACTGTCGCGATATCGCGACATGTTTCCTGTCGCGATTTCGCGACATATCCGAGGAGAGAGAAAATGCATTGAAAACTGTCGCGATTTCGCGACATATCCGAGGAGAGAGAAAAAGCATGCCAAAATGTCACGATTTCGCGACATGTCTGAGGAGAGAGAAGATGCAAGGAAAAATGTCACGATTTCGCGACATGCTGGAAGGAACGAAGACAAATCGAGAAACTGTCGCGATTTCGTGACAAGTTTGAAGCAAAGGCACCAAGGATGAAAAATGTCACGATTTCGCGACATATCGGAGGAGAGAGAAAGTTGATGAAGAAGTTGTAGCGATTTCGCTACATGTCTGAGTTTCGCCAGCATAAGCAAAGAAAAAGCCCAAGTAAGAAAAGCGTAGCGATTTCGCTACATGGTCGAGTTGCAAGGCAGAAAGACGTAGCGATTTCGCTACATGGTCAAAGTGCAAGGCAGAAAGATGTAGCGATTTCGCTACAAGTTGAAAGTGCAAGATAAAATGGTGTAGCGATTTCGCTACAGGTTGAAAATGCATAATGCAGAGGTGTAGCGATTTCGCTACAGGTTAAAAATGCATAATGCAGAGGTGTAGCGATTTCGCTACAGGTTAAAAATGCATAATGCAGAGGTGTAGCGATTTCGCTACAGGTTGAAACAAAGAGAAAATAAGGTGTAGCGATGGCGCTACATGTTGGAACAGAGGGAAACTAAGGTGTAGCGATTTCGCTACTAGTCAAAAGTGTAGAACTGAAAGATGCAGCAATGATATTACAAGTCAAAATTTCATGAAAAAAGACAAGGTAAAAGCACAAGGCAAAAAGTTGTAGCGATTTCGCTACTGCATGGAGCAAAGAGTGTACGGAAGCCAGAAGCGTCACGATTTCGTGACAAGAAGATTGATGACGTCAGCAAGAGCTGAAAGCGTCGCGATTTCGTGACAAGGAGGATGATGACGCAAGGCGTCGCGATTTCGCGACATGTTCCTTTTTCCCGCAAGAAGAGTGTGAGGGTAGGATGAAAGGAAAGAAGCGGTTGCGAATCTAGAAGATGAATTGGATGAAGAAGCGATTTTGTGACATGTTAGAGGATGAGGAGTCGGATTTCGCGACATCCTTAGAGGATGACGTCAGCAAGATGAAAAATGTCACGATTTCGTGACATGTTTCCAGAGAAGCCTCATGAAGCCAGAAACGTCACGATTTCGTGACATCTTAGAGGATGACGTCAGCAAGACAGAAAATGTCACGATTTCGTGACATGTTGCCAGAGAAGCCTCAGGAAGCCGAAAGTGTCGCGATATCGCGACAAAGTTGAGGATGACGTCAGCAAAGCTGAAAACGTCACGATATCACGATAGGTAATGTTTTGGCGGGAAAAAGTCAAAGATACATGCATTGCGACGGGTGTCAAAAAGATGCCAGTTACGAAAAATTAACCAGAGTTAGATCTACAGTTCCAAGTGACAGATGGTGAGATTGCAGAGGAGAAATTCATGCTGCAGTTAACTAAAGTTAAAATGTAAGTTACGAAGCATGTGCATTTAAGAAAAGAACGGCTATTGCAGGGTCGTGATACAGCATGACTGGGAAAGGTGGCAGTTACATGGGAAGCTACGGAACTAAACTTTAAAGACAGAACAGCTGTCACAGGGATGAGTATACCGAGAATCACGTTTAAAGAGAAATTAATTAACAGGTTGCGTATATCAAGAAATCATAATCGCGTGCAGAAGTAAAAGGTAGCACAGAATTCAAAAGCGAAGAAAGAAGAATAACAGAACGTCGAGATACGCAAAAATCCTGTCAAGATACGCAGAAAAAGGCTATCAAAAAGGCCGTCAGAATGTACAGAGAAGAATGTCGAACGTCGAGGACAAAGAAAGCGGTTAAATGGCAGAACGTGTCGAAGAGGGTTTGACACATTGTTCGTAGCCGAAGATGCATAAAAAGTTGGAGGGAAAGTTGAACCTTTCGAAATCGAGCCGTTCGAAGAAATCAAGCATAAAAGGATCGAATTGGCATAGTGAGAAGGTTACTGCGACTGTATTTTTATTGTGAATTTTAAAAGGTCTCAGTAAGCAAGGGTGCTGTAAGAAAACAGCCTTGGATAAAAACCTGCAATTCTATTGAAAATTCAAGAGAGAGGTTTTAGATTTGAAAAGAAGATATTGAGTCTCTAACAATTCTCTCTATGCTTCTGTGAGATTTTTGAATGTGCTATAGACCAGTAAGGGTCTTGCAAAAGAGAAGGCATTTTTATGTCCATTTTATCTAGCAAAATAGAAATCCAAGTTGGTGCTTGGAAAAAGGGGTTGGTGCTCCTATCTGTTGCAACAGATAAATCAGGGGTTGGTGCTCCTTCCAGTGGGTGCTGGTAAACGATTGTAAATATTGAATCCTTGCAAAGACTGGATTTGGATTGAAGTCCAAACAGTCATTCTTTGAGGAGTAGCCACATCGGTGAACCTCGTAAAATTCTGTGTTGTGTGATGCTCTTGTGTGATACTTGCATTATCTAGTTTCAAGCTTGCATCATTAGTTTTAAAAGTTGCGATTTAAGTTTTTAAGTAGTTACACTGATTCACCCCCCCCTCTCAGTGTCATTGTGAGAATATCAATTGGTATCAGAGCCAGGCACCTGCACAAGCTTAATCAGCTAAGGTGTTCTTGGGAGATATACAATGGCCGGTGGTGAAGGTTTTTCTTCCAACAAAGCTCCTCTGTTCGATGGAACAAACTATTCCTTCTGGAGGCTCAGAATGCAGACCTATCTCTGTGCATTGGGTTATGACATTTGGGAATCTGTTGAAAATGGATACACCACTCCCACTGTTCCTCCAACAGATGCGGCTGAAAAGAAAAAGTTTGAGAACAACTCGAAAGCCAAGAATGCGATTATGTGTGGATTGGTCGACAGTGAGTTGATACGCATCATGAACTGCAAATCTGCTAAAGACATATGGGACAAACTGCAAAGCATTCATGAAGGAGACAGCAAAATCAAGGAAGCTAAGCTGCAAACACATCGTGCCCAGTTCGAAGCTTTAAAGATGACCGATGATGAAAACATAGAAGCTTACATGCTGAGAGTAAACGGAATCATCAATGCAATAAGAGGACTGGGGGAAGAAATGGAAGATGCAGTTGTTGTGAAGAAGGTACTGAGAACTCTCAACAAAAGGTTTGATGCAAAGGTTTCTGCCATAGAAGAAGCAAAAGATTTAAATTTTTTTAGTATGGATGAAATGCATGGTTCTCTAACAGCTTATGAAATGAGGATTGGACAAACTAAGCCCTCTGACAGAGAAGCAGCCTTCCAAGCACAGAAAAATGTAAAATCTAAACAAGAGTCAGAGGAAGAAGAATCTGCAGATGAAAATGAAGCAAACTTTGTTAGGAAATTAGTAAAGGGAAAAGGAAAGTACGAGAGGTAAGTTGTCGTTCAAATGTTTTAATCGTGGAGGCATCGGGCACTTTGCGACAAAATGCCCAATGAAGGAGAAAAATAAAAATGATGAAGGAACATATCCAGAAAGAAATGTCTGGAAAAAGAAACCGCAGTTTAGAAAAAGAAGCTTCAAGAAGAAGAGTTTCATTTCCCAGAATATCGATTCTTCTGAAGACAGTTCCAGTGAGGAATCAGAAGAAGAAACTGGTGAAGCCCTATTCATGGCTTTTGAAGAACAAACAACTGAGAAAACACAGGAGTGTGAAGAGAAATTAGAAGATGAGGCTGAGATAGATCTGGAAGGTGAGTTAATTGCTGCTCTTGAAGAGTTAAGTGCAGAAAGGAAAAGAAATAAAAAGATTACAAGAAAATTTGAGGAGGCCAGCAATGTAATAATAAGTTTGAAAGTACAAACTGAAGAATACAAGAAAAGGTCTGAAGATGTTGAAGCTCAGCTGACCGTGAAAATAAATGAGAGCAATAAACTGGAAGAGGAAATAGTTGGATTAAGGCTGCAGCTAGAAGAAATGAATCGAAAACTGAGCTGTCATCAAAAATTTGAAGACAGTTCTGAGAAACTGAACAAAATGTTAAATAATCAAAGGCCCACTGGTATCAAGTTTGGCTTGGGCTTTGATGAAGGAGAAACCTCAAAGGACTCAAAGGCTGTAACAGTAGATCCAGTAAATAATAAAGACAAGATTAGAGTTGATCAAGATAAACCGTATCATGCAAAAGAAAACAACAAATCCAAGCTCGAAAGGAGTGCTGCAAATGATGGATTCACCAAAGTCTCTCATCAAAGAAGAAGAAGACCCATGGCTCCTACCTCCACATGGCAACATCCATTTCCCGTGTACACTCGTTCCTTTTTTGGTTATTGTTTTAAGTGCAATGCATATGGTCATAAAATTTCTAGTTGTAGATATAATATAGAACAAAGAAATTTCACTAGCAGAAATAATTTTTCACCTCTGATAGATTATGTTGTAGAATGTTATAACTGCCGTAACTTCGGCCATATTGCAAGAAATTGTCGTAGCTCTTTTGCAGGAAATAAATACCAGGGAAGAAAGTTTCGATCAACTGGATCAACACAGAACAGAAAATTTCCCGAAAAACTGTCACAGCACAATGAAAGGGAGAAGGTGAAGAAAGTAACCAGATCTGCTGTCAAAACTCAGTGGAAAGAAAAGGGACAACCGAAGAAAGACAAAGAATCCCTGATCGTTCAAACAGCTCTCAAAGCACGGAATAAATCTGCTCCCTGGATTCTAGACAGTGGATGCTCCAGTCACATGACAGGAGACAAACAAAAGTTTGATAAGCTGCAGACATACGAAGGTGGTTCTGTGAAATTCGAAAACAATGATGGAGCAAAGATAGTGGGTAAAGGATCAGTTAAGTTAAGTGACGGTAAAATCAACTCTAAGGAAGTTCTTTTTGTGGTAGGACTGAAACATAACCTACTGAGTGTAAGTCGATTTGTGACAGAGGTCATGAAGTAATTTTCAAGAAGGAAGGCTGTGAAGTAAGAAAGACAACAAATGGAAAGTTAATAGCCACTGGACTGAGAACTTCTAGAAATTTGTATACTCTCTCGGAGACTTCAGAGGGAGCTTGCTTAGTTGGACAGGAAGAAGAAAACTGGCTGTGGCATAAAAGACTCGGTCACATAAGCTTTGATAATCTGGTAAAAATCAGCTCGAAAAAAGCAGTAAGAGACATACCCACTATTGGCAAACCATCAAACAACATTTGTGAGTCGTGCCAAAAGGGGAAGCAAACCAGATCTACCTTCAAAGCAAAAGAGTACTTCACAAGCAAGCCACTAGAACTGATTCACACTGATTTGTGTGGTCCCATGAGGACAGAAAGCATAAATGGATACAAATATTTTATGCTGTGTATTGATGATTTTTCCAGAATGACATGGGTACTCTTTCGAAACGAAGTCGAAGCCTTTGAGATGTTTAAAACCTTCAAAAATCTTGTTGAAAATCAATCTGGAAAAAGAATTAAATGTTTGAGATCTGATAGAGGAGGAGAGTTTATTTCTAATGAGTTTGCTGAATTCTATGAAAAACATGGAATAAGAAGACAGTTCTCAGCAGCAAGAACACCTCAACAGAATGGGGTAGTTGAAAGAAAGAACAGAACTGTGCAGGAAATGGCAAGAACCATGTTAACAGAGAGCAAAATTGCTGACAGATTCTGGAAAGAGGCAGTTCATACTGCAGTCTACATTCAGAATAGATGTATGTTGAGGCCGCATGAAAACAAAACACCATATGAACTGTGGTTTGGCAAAAAGGCTACAGCAAAGTACTTCAAAGTGTTCGGCAGCAAGTGTTACATTAAAAGAACTGAAAGCAATCTTGGCAAGTTTGAAGACAGAGCTGATGAAGGAATATTCCTTGGGTACTCAACTAAAAGCAAAGCCTATACATGCTACAACAAAAGACTTAAGAAAATAGTGGAGAGTGCGGATGTGAAGGTTGATGAAGGCAGGAAACAAGAAATCAGCAATAATGAAAACTACCCAACCTATGAAGAATTTATTGAAGAAGATGAAGATCAAGAAAAAGAAGAGAGACAGAAATCAGATTCGAGAGGACTTAGAAAGAGATGAAAATAGAAAATACGGAACGAGCAGTTGGCGAGAAAAATCATCCCAAAGAGCAGATTATTGGGGACCCTACAGTTGGCATTCGGACAAGAAGAAGAGTAGTAAATAACTATTCTCTCGTTATCCAAGTATTGAGCCCAAGAATATTATTGAAGCAAGCACGGATGAAAGCTGGATGGAAGCAGTAAATGAAGAACTAGATCAAATTGAGAAAAACAAAACCTGGGAATTGGTACCAAGGCCTGAAAATAAAAACATAATTGGTACTAAATGGATATTTAGAAACAAACTGAATGAAGATGGACAGGTGGTAAGGAATAAAGCAAGATTAGTCTGTAAGGGATATGCCCAAGTTGAGGGGATTGATTTTGAAGAAACTTTTGCACCCGTGGCCAGACTTGAAGCAATAAGACTATTTTTGGCTTTAGCTGTTCATAAGAATTTCAAGGTTTATCAGATGGATGTAAAATCAGCATTTCTGAATGGAAATCTTGAAGAAGAAGTATATATTGAACAGCCTGATGGTTTTCAACTTTGTGATAATCCTGACTTTGTTTGCAAGCTGAAGAAAGCATTGTATGGCTTGAAACAAGCACCTAGAGCTTGGTATGCAAGACTGGACAGCTATCTCACTAAGCAAGGATTCAAGAAAGGTATGGTGGATAGCAATTTATATGTGAAAACTGAAAATGGCAATTTCATTGTTCTTGTTGTTTATGTAGATGATATAATTTTTGGAAGTAGCAATGATGAATCATGCAAAGACATAGCAAACAAAATGCAGGAGTTTGAAATGTCTATGATAGGTGAACTTTCATATTTCCTTGGATTACAAGTTAATCAAACAGAAAAAGGAATTTTTATCTCTCAAATTAAATATGTGAAAGAAATGCTGAAAAAGTTCACTATGGAAGATAGTAAACCAGTGAGCACCCCCATGACAACAAGCTGCAAGTTGAGCAAGGATGATAAATCTCCGGATGTTGATCAAACAATGTACGAGATCAATGATTGGGAGCCTGTTGTATTTGATGACCACTAGACCGGATATCTTACAAGCTGTTTGCATGGTTGCAAGATTTCAGGCTAGCCCAAAAGAGACTCATGTGACAGCAGTGAAAAGGATTTTTAGGTATCTCAAAGGTACTATGGAGTATGGGCTGTGGTATCCAAAAGGAAAAGACTTCACTCTCTTTGCATACTCTGATGCTGATTGGGCAGGATGCATTGATGACAGAAAAAGCACAAGTGGAGGAGCATTCTTTCTTGGAAACAAATTGGTTGCATGGCACAGTAAGAAGCAAGAATCAGTCTCTTTATCCACAGCCGAGGCCGAATACATTGCAGCTACTACATGCTGTACACAAATACTATGGATGAGACAAACATTGAAAGATCTAGGCATTCACTTCAATGAGCCCATTTCAATCAAATGTGACAACACTAGTGCAATCAACATTTCAAAGAATCCGGTAATGCATTCCCGCACCAAACATATTGCAATCCGGTATCACTTCTTGAAGGATAAGGTTGCAGAAGGAGAGGTCAGATTGGAGTTTGTTCCCACTACAGAGCAAGTAGCAGACATATTCACCAAACCTTTACCAAAGGAAGTATTTGAATACCTTCGGAAGAAGTTGGGAGTAGTCACACTTCCCAAGCACTGACTAGCTATGGGAAATACATTCTCAGGGGGAGCATTCAAGTTATTTATGCTTGAGAATGTTGTGCATAGACTCAGGGGGAGTCTGCAGCAGCCCTTTGGCATTATTGGCAAAGGGGGAGAAGAATTTGAGCAAGGCTACAAAGTGTTGCCAACAATTCCAAAGGGGGAGATTGTTGAGCAAGGTGCAGCAAAAGCAATGCAAAAGGATTGTAATTGTTGTCAACACGGACAGAGTGATGCGATTGAAGCAGTTCAGAGGTCAGTCAGATCAAGTGCAGAAAATCTCAAGAAAAACAGAGGGGACCCAGATCCGGAAATTTGCAAAAAAAGACAAGGAAGAAAACTGTCGCGATATCGCGACATGTTTCCTGTCGCGATTTCGCGACATATCCGAGGAGAGAGAAAATGCATTGAAAACTGTCACGATTTCGCGACATATCCGAGGAGAGAGAAAAAGCATGCCAAAATGTCACGATTTCGTGACATGTCTGAGGAGAGAGAAGATGCAAGGAAAAATGTCACGATTTCGCGACATGCTGGAAGGAACGAAGCCAAATCGAGAAACTGTCACGATTTCGCGACAAGTTTGAAGCAAAGGCACCAAGGATGAAAAATGTCACGATTTCGCGACATATGGGAGGAGAGAGAAAGTTGATGAAGAAGTTGTAGCGATTTCGCTACATATCTGAGTTTCGCCAGCATAAGCAAAGAAAAAGCACCAAGTAAGAAAAGCGTAGCGATTTCGCTACATGGTCGAGTTGCAAGGCAGAAAGACGTAGCGATTTCGCTACATGGTCAAAGTGCAAGGCAGAAAGATGTAGCGATTTCGCTACAAGTTGAAAGTGCAAGATAAAATGGTGTAGCGATTTCGCTACAAGTTGAAAGTGCAAGGTAGAGGTGTAGCGATTTCGCTACAGGTTAAAAATGCATAATGCAGAGGTGTAGCGATTTCGCTACAGGTTAAAAATGCATAATGCAGAGGTGTAGCGATTTCGCTACAGGTTGAAACAAAGAGAAAATAAGGTGTAGCGATGGCGCTACATGTTGGAACAGAGGGAAACTAAGGTGTAGCGATTTCGCTACTAGTCAAAAGTGTAGAACTGAAAGATGCAGCAATGATATTACAAGTCAAAATTTCATGAAAAAAGACAAGGTAAAAGCACAAGGCAAAAAGTTGTAGCGATTTCGCTACTGCATGGAGCAAAGAGTGTACGGAAGCCAGAAGCGTTGCGATTTCGGAAAGAAGTTTGATGACTTGGGGGGATGATTTTGACATGTTCTTTTCGTGCTGGCAAGAAGAGTGTACGGAAGCGAAAGTGTCAGATTTGGGGATGATGACGGAAAGATTGAAAAGTGTCACGATTTCGTGACAGGATGAAAGGAAAGCTGCTGGAAGCCGAAAGCGTCGCGATTTCGCGACATCTATGAAGATGACGTCAGCAAAAACAAAATGTGTCACGATTTCGCGACAGGATGAACGAAGAGCCATTGCAAGCCAGAAACGTCGCGATTTCGCGACACCTTAGCGGATGACGTCAGCAAGACAGAAAATGTCACGATTTCGCGACATGTTTCCAGAGAAGCCTCATGAAGCCGCGTTCGTGACATCTTAGAGGATGACGTCAGCAAGACAGAAAATGTCACGATTTCGCGACATGTTTCCAGAGAAGCCTCATGAAGCCAGAAACGTCACGATTTCGCGACATCTTAGAGGATGACGTCAGCAAGACAGAAAATGTCACGATTTCGCGACATGTTGCCAGAGAAGCCTCAGGAAGCCGAAAGTGTCGCGATATCGCGACAAAGTTGAGGATGACGTCAGCAAAGCGAAAAACGTCGCGATATCGCGACAGGTAATGTTTTGGCGGGAAAAAGTCAAAGATACATGCATTGCGACAGGTGTCAAAAAGACGCCAGTTACGAAAAATTAACCAGAGTTAGATCTGCAGTTCCAAGTGACAGATGGTGAGATTGCAGAGGAGAAATTCATGCTGCAGTTAACTAAAGTTAAAATGTAAGTTACGAAGCATGTGCATTTAAGAAAAGAACGGCTGTTGCAGGGCCGTGATACAGCATGACTGGGAAAGGTGGCAGTTACATGGGAAGCTACGGAACTAAACTTTAAAGACAGAACAGCTGTCACAGGGATGAGTATACCGAGAATCACGTTTAAAGAGAAATTAATTAACAGGTTGCGTATATCAAGAAATCATAATCGCGTGCAGAAGTAAAAGGTAGCACAGAATTCAAAAGCGAAGAAAGAAGAATAACAGAACGCCGAGATACGCAAAAAGCCTGTCAAGATACGCAGAAAAAGGCTGTCAGAAAAGGCCGTCAGAATGTACAGAGAAGAATGTCAGAACTGGACAGAAAGAAAGCGGCTAAATGGCAGAACGTGTCAGAGAGGGTTTGACACATTGTTCGTAGCCGAAGATGCATGAAAAGTTGGAGGGAAAATCGAACCGTTCGAAATCGAGCCGTTCGAAGAACTCAAGCATAAAAGGATCGAGTTGGCATAGTGACAAGGTTACTGCGACTGTGTTTTTATTGTGAATTTTAAAAGGTCTCAGTAAGCAAGGGTGCTGTAAGAAAACAGCCTTGGATAAAAACCTGCAATTCTATTGAAAATTCAAGAGAGAGGTTTTAGATTTGAAAAGAAGATATTGAGTCTCTAACAATTCTCTCTATGCTTCTGTGAGATTTTTGAATGTGCTATAGACCAGTAAGGGTCTTGCAAAAGAGAAGGCATTTTTATGTCCATTTTATCTAGCAAAATAGAAATCCAAGTTGGTGCTTGGAAAAAGGGGTTGGTGCTCCTATCTATTGCAGCAGATAAATCAGGGGTTGGTGCTCCTTCCAGTGGGTGCTGGTAAACGATTGTAAATATTGAATCCTTGCAAAGACTGGATTTGGATTGAAGTCCAAACAGTCATTCTTTGAGGAGTAGCCACATCGGTGAACCTCGTAAAATTCTGTGTTGTGTGATGCTCTTGTGTGATACTTGCATTATCTAGTTTCAAGCTTGCATCATTAGTTTTAAAAGTTGCAGATTTAAGTTTTTAAGTAGTTACACTGATTCACCCCCCCCCTCTTAGTGTCATTGTGAGAATATCATTAATACCATAACCAAATTGTATGAAATTTTTGGGAGAATTAGATAAATAACCCAAAGTATGAGAGATTTCTCAATTTTTATTCAAAATAATAATATATGAGAGGTTTAGTTTGAAGAAGACAACTATACATGGACCAATAACAAGAGAGACCAAAACCTAATAGAAGAAAAACTAGACAAATTTATTCTCTCATATCATTGACAAGATTAAGGGACTTGTGCTAAAATTAATGGCTTGAGAAGGATTGGTTCAGATCACTGGCCAATAAAATTTAAAATGGTGGTAAGTGAATTAAAAAGTTATCATATTTTAAATCTTATAAAATGTGGGAAGACCATCCTCAATTTGTTCATATGATAGTGCATACATAGAATTATTCAAGAAATTTTGGGTTGTATACACTTCCAAAAAAAATTAAATCAATGACATCTAGATTAAAAGAATGGAACAAGAAAACTTTTAGAAATATTTTTGAGAAGAAATAATAACTGAAAGATAAACTTTAAAAATTCCAAAAAGGTGATCATAATAATCCAATCTCAAAAGAAAGGGAGTTAGTGAATATCATAATATTTTGAGTGAGGAAGGGAAATTTTGGAGATTAAAATTTAAGACAAACTTGGTTAAAAGGAGATAGAAACACAAAGCTTTTTCATAGGATGGAAATAGTACAAATATAAACATCCAAAATTAGTAGAATGTGTTTGTATTGAATACCAAAGTGAAATTAGAAAGGACAAAAGGTATTTTTATCAGAATACTCTAGGATCAGAAGAGTTTCAAGTTCTTAATGATAAACTTCTACAAGAAGTTCCTTCAGTTATAATAATTGAAGACAATAGAAACCTGATGGAGTCTATTACTCTCGAAGAATTTCATTTAACCCTTTTATATTTTAATAAGGATAAATCCCCAAGTTTGGATGGACTCTTTGTATTATTCTATCAACATAATTAGGATATAGTGAAGGATTATTTATTGGTGGTAGTGGCATAGTCTAGGGTAAAACAATACATACATTATAATAAATGCAACATATCTTACCTTAATTCCAAAAAATAAGGATACAAAATTGTTTGATTCATTTTGATCCATAAGCCCATGTAATATGGCATATAAGATTATTTTCAAAGTGATGGTGAATCGATTAATTCTAGTACTAGAAAAAATATTTCAAAAGAGCAAGGCGTATTTGTGAAAGGGAGACACATTTTGGATGGGATCATAATAGCTCATGAAGTTATGCATTCAACAAATTCAAGAAAAGAGAAAGTAATGATCTTAAATATTGATATGATTAAGGTCTATAATACAACATCACCAATCAACAATTTTTAGATGATACAACCCTTTTTAGGAGGGCAAGGATAAACAAGGTCAGATATTTGAATAACTTATTAAAGGAATATGAAAGAGCATCAGGTGAAAATGTTAATAGGATAAAATGTAAAATTTATTTCCTAAACACCCCAACTATTTCAAATGGAGGAGGTAAATTTACTAGCAACTTATCTGAGGATACCCTTATTTAAGGGGAAAATGAGGATAGAATTATGGAATCCAGTTATAAGTAAAGTTTAGAATAAACTACCGGTATGGAAAGGTAGATGGTTATCATTAGTAGGAAGAGTGTAGCTAATTAAATAAATATTATAGGCCATTCCAACATATTTTATGTCCTTGTATACTATACCAAAATAAATAGAAAAAAGTTTAATCTTTATTATGCGATATTTTTTATGGCCAGGATTACATGATAAAAGGAATTTTCCTTTGGTGAAATAGAGCAAGGTGTGTGATGATAAAACTAGGGGAGGTTTCGATATAAGAGTTCTTCGAATGCAAACTTAGCTCTTAGGGGGAAAGTAATTTGAATATTGTACAAAGAGATTAAAATACAATGGGAAAGAATTCTTCTAAGTATGTTGAGCCCAATGAACCAAGCTTAATATTTACTACATTCTCTCTACAAAATGGTTTTGCATTATGGAATGGTGGAAAAAAATCAATTGATCTAGTGATTAAAGGTTTAATATGGATGGTGGGAACTAGAGAAAAAAATCCTATATTGATGGATACTTGGTGTGATAAAAAATCACTCAATATAGATCTAATTTTTGAAACCATTGATGAGATGGCTTTAATAAAAACATGGTGATAGAGTTTCAAACATTTTGTACAAGGATAGGAAAGGAAGATATAAATGGAAAAAAGTTTTTTTACAAATATAAAAGACATTGATGCTAGGAGGAAATTGAGTAGAAATATAACAACAATGATTATTCCAATGAGGGCCAAGGATAAGTTGATATGGGAGTTGAAAATCTTGGTATAATACACAAAAATAAGTAGATATAATATAAAGCACCATAAAAATAGGAATATTACAAGATTATGGAGATATATTTGGGATAGCTTGAGCATTCTTGAAGTTAAAAAGTTTGTTTGGCTAGTAGGTCATAGAAGAATTGTATCCTAGGATGACCTTACGAAAGGGGGTTTTCATGGCCCCTCAAAATATGTTGTTTGTAAATGGAGGAGAGTATAAACCATATCTTGGAATATTGCTCAATAGTTTGGAAACTATGGCAACGGATTCTTAATATGTTTTGTAAATACATGGTGATGAATGGCAAAAATTAATAATGCTTAAAGTAATGGCAACACACTTTTAAAAGTGATGCTTTATAAACAATATTGGATATATCAAAATATACACTACTTTGGACTATATGGCTAGAAAGGAATAGAAGAATATTTAAAGGAAAGCAAAGTAGTTTAGAGGTAATGAAAAGGAATATTTTTTCAGCCATAGAGGAGTCTAAACCAATCCTATCAACTCATCCAATCCCTAATTTGGAAGTTGAGGACCTTTGTTAGAGTATATTACATCATTTGGATCATGTAAATGTACCACATTTGGTACATATCTATAATAGGAGTTTACTTCAGAGTAAATTCATCTAGTTACTTCAAGTATTATAATAAATGCAAAAGTGTCAATGTGCAAGTTGTAAATGTTCATGTAGTCCACATGTACATGAGTCCTAGGTAGAGTAAATACCAAGCAATATTTATTTCTATAAAAATTTATCATAGGTAGATAAGAGAGTGAGAGAGAGGGAGAGTGACATAGTAAGTATACCGTGTGATAGATAGAATGTGGTACAATGTAGTTCTTTCATATACTTTCATGGAGTGTTCATGTCCTACATTATGTAGCATTGTACTATATTTTTCATTCTCATTAATGGTATATTTATTAGTTATTTGCATATGTTCATTTCTTTATTTTCTTGCATATTATTGTTGCATTAGATTTATAGTTATCTCAAATTAGTTATCCTACATATTGTGGTTGTATTGCCTCCCATCAAAAGCTAACAGTGGTATTAGAGCACATGGTAGATCAATAGGATCAGGGAGAGCCACAAGTGAGACTGCGAGAAATCTAGATATCTCATTTATAAAATTTCTAAGATTACATTTGGTTAGAGTATTTCCACAAGGTTGCAAAAAAACTTGTGAAGGCTTGGACTCAACATTCATTCCACTAGATTGATAAATCAACCAGTGAATATTATTATATTCAGAATTATAAATTCTTCCATTCCAGTTTCTAACATCTTGTTGTAGGAAAAAGAATATTAAATTTTTTTGGGAAGGTTCCTACAAGATATATTCGAATAATATCTTCTTAGAATCATTCCAACACTTGCAACAAGAAGGAGAAGACCGAAGATTTCAAAGATCTGGAAAAAATTTCCATTACAAGAGTTGTAAACTTGCAAATTGTAGAAGTGAAGAAAAGGCCATAGTAGCCGCATAGAAGACTCAAGGAAGAAGAGAATATATAAGATGAGTCAAGGATGAGATAAGAGATTGGTGATCTCCATTCAAGATCAATACTTGTAGAGTGTAGAAGTAGAAAAGGCCACAGAAACCTTGTTACAAATTCAAGGGAGAAAAAAAGACTCCAGTGAAGAGTCTCAATGAAGAAAGGAGATTGGTGATCTCCAAATCTAATTGAATACTTCACCTTGAAGAAGTTGAAGAGACCCATAGAAATTCTAGTTACAACTCCTAATTTTAGAATATTGGATATTGGTGATATCCATTAAAGACTGCAAATTGTAGAAGAAAAGAAGGATTAGCGAGGTCTCATTCTAAAACCATAAGCATCAAATTTTATATATTTGAGAAGAATATATCAACAAAAACACTTCCTTAGTATAATTTTGAAGGAAAGGTCTCATTTGGAAGACCATAAAAGCTATGGGATTGAAGACCTTGGTGAGGTCTCAAGGAGAAATAAGGAGGAGGCTTGGTGAGCCTCATTAAATAATATCAAAAGAAGATCATTAAAGGAGTTCCTAGAAGAACTCATTCTAGAAATCCACTAGCAAGGAGAATCTACAAACAGATAATATTTGGGATAATTATTGTCATCCAAAAATAGCCCAAAAGGAGAAGAATTTGGCAAGGAGTACCAAATACAAAAGGAGAATATTTATTGACCTCAAGATATTCAGATTCTTGAGGAGGAGACTAGGATCAAAGTTAGAATTCATTGAGGATAACACAAATAGAATAAGCCCACCAAATCCAAGATATTTGTAGATTACCTTTCATAGTTAATAAGGCACATTCTAGAAGGGCGGATTGACTGCATGAGGGTAACAATCAAGACAACATTACAAGTTGTAAGGCTTTAGGATTTTTATAGATCATCCTGAAGGTTAATAGGATTCACCTACCATAGATTAAAGGGTAGCAATATAGAGGAGTTACTAAGCTACAAATTGATGAGCTAAGGATATTTTTGGGATAGCCAAGAATAGTTGTGCATTCATTCAGTTTCAAGGTAGAAATAAGGTGAATCGAATCACCTTGTAATCCTTCATCTTCAAATAATTAAGGTAAGCAACTTGGGTGCAAAATAGGTTCATTAGTTGAACTATAATTTGGGTTATTATTTAGTTTCATTAAAGCACCTTATTAAGAATTTAGAAGTTGCAAAAAGAAGGTTACATTTTATAGTCTTCAAGGAGTGGAGAAGGAAGTTATTTTTAAAGGTTATTACCTGTGTAATTAAATAGAAATTGGATATATTTAAATAGAAAAAATATATCATCTATGTATTTTATATATAATTATCAAGAAGACTACATCCTACAACATTGATTGTAGTGCATATATAGATTATTTTTAAGGGTTCTTTATTAAGGGATTTACAAAAATTATTAGTACATATGAGAGTTCTTTAAGAGTTTCTATTAGTGCATCAAAGGAGTGATAAGGTGAGTTTACTATTCCACTATTTCATCTTGATTAACTTATTTACTCTCAAATATTATTATGTGCATTGGTTGATTGAGCTAAGGTAATAAACCAAAGGGGACAAAATATGCAAATATCAGTGTCTAAAGACACTATTCAGTACTCACTACCTACAAATTATTGGAGCTTATAGAAGCCACAAAGCAGATAGAAATTCCTTCAATGAGTTGAGAAGAAAAATATAACCATTAAATAAGAGAAAGAAGCTACAAGAAGATACTTGAAGTGTCTCAGATTTAAGGTGCAAATAGAAGTATTTACAAAGTTGTATGTAAGTACCAAATTTATCTCTATCAAAAAGAGATAAAAATACAAGTATCTTAAAGACGCACAACATAGCATATTACTCTACAAGTGGCCATATCAGTGATATCAATGAGCTAGTCAAAGAAAGCTCAAATATTGACCATTAAACACTATCAAGAGTGCTTGAAATAGAACCATATGGAAAGGGTTAAATGCCTACCATTCGTAAGGAGATTATACTAAGCAGAGAATATTTAAGAGATGATCCAAAGAAGGGCTCAAGAGTGCTATACCAAATATCCATTCTAGGGATCAACATCCAACACGTATTATGGTGATATAACATCCACAACATCAACATCTACAACAACAAATGTCTACAATCATCAAACCCAAAAGAAGATAATATATTAGCGTAGCCATTACAACATGATACAGTAAGGACAAGAGGGCTTCAAGATAATACAATAGGTGCATTACCATGGGAGATTCGTCAGTTGAGAGTAGTACCATAGAACCAGATCCAACACAATGAAGGGAAGCACATTTCTTTCACTTGAAGAAAGTTTTTAGAGCAAAGGAAAAAAATTGGGTACTCATTGTTGAAGGAGTTTTTATAAATATTGATAGATTTTTTTTGAGATCATACATACAATTGAGAAGTCTACCACTCATCACATACAACAGAGCATTCGATAACACTCATAAAAGGAAATTCTCAAGAAAACATCTATGTTTCGGATGTTGAAAGACATCATTGCAAGTATAATCATCATCGCTAATCGATTAAAGAAGGAAGGAGCATTACTCAAATACCAAAGCATTACTATAACGTCTCACAAGCCTAGCGTAATACATGGGTGCAAGTCTAAGGAGGAAAAAAGCTACATAAGTGCCCAAGTCCAAGCAATTAAGGTGAACACCAAGCAAGTGTAAGCAATTATAAGCAAATTTTGAGGAGAGGATATTGAATTTAATCAGATATGCAGTTAAAGTTCAAAGCCAAAGAGTCAAAGGATATCCATTAAGAGCTTGTCATCGATTAGTGATTATAGTGCCCATTAGGTGTTAAATGCTTGAGCAAAAAATATAATACCAACATCTAGTGAAAGCTTACATCATCGTAGTCAAGGGAGAGCCAAATCACCTACATCATAATAGTGAAAGAAGAGGAAAAACTACCTACATCACAATAGACAAAGGAGAGGAAAAACTGCCTACATCATAGCAGTCAAAGTAACACAAAACTACCTACATCACAATCGTAAAGGGTTAGAAAAATTACCTGCATCACAACCATCAAGGGAGAGAAAATTTTGTTTAGTGAGAGCATCCTATCTCCAAATACTCACTTCTAGCCAAGGCACCTACGTCAAAGGAAGATAAGCATTTCATCTAATTATTTGCTTTCTAAAAATTGAAGTTATAAGGTGTTAAACATAAGGTTGATTACTATTATTAAAACAAAAACCTTAGAAAGGAAGGAAGGCATTTTAACAAGGTGAAAGGAATTAAAGATATTTGCAAATCACCAAGTAGGATATATAAGGTTTTCAACCTTAGTAAACCAAAAAAATTAAATTTGCAAATACTATTATTATTATTATTAATTTATAATATTCTAAAGTAGGGAGTTATAAGGTATACTACATCAAATTAAATAATTGGAATTTAGAAATATCACACTATTTGATATTAAGGGACATAAAAATAAATTGGAATTATATACCTACACTTGTCTCATATTCATACTAAATAGACAAAATAAATCCAACCATAGAGAAATTCAAATTAAGTGCATAGTTCATTAGGAGAGATAAGGTGAAATAAAAGTTGATTATTTATTTACAAAATACTACAAAATCAACTCAAAATTGAACTGTTATTTAGTAAGAACTTTATTAAACTTATAGCTTACTAGGAAGCTATAAGGATGTCCACTCCAAAGAACACATTAAATAATGTAATAAGAAAAGAAGCAAGGAAAATACCAATATGGCTTAAAAGCATGATTGATGATAACTCAATAGAAGATGCAAATGGAAAAGAAGAATCAATAGAATGTAAAATTATTCCTAAAAACTCACAAATTGATAGTTTTGTGAAGGTAGATTTTTTAGTCACATCATCTAATAAGATAGTAAAGAGAGTTGATGATAATAAAGATCATATTCAAAAGGGAGAAAAGAATATTGATCAAGATCTTATACAAATCTATGAAAATGGTAAAGTTAGAATAGCTTCAATTGTACACACTTGGTTCAACTACTTCATCAAAGAACTAGATAAACATGATATTACTAAAACAAATAACAAAGATATTGGGATATATTTACTATGCAACTCTGTGGAAAATGTGGGCATGTGAAGGTTAACTGTTGGAGCCTCCATCCATGTAAATATCATGGAGGAAAATGTCATCCTTCTTATTACTGTTACAACAAGGACAAATACTATAAAGGTTTCAAGGAGAAATTAATATTCAGATTAAACTATTTCTTCCAAACTATTGTTTCAAAAGCATCCACTAATAATGAGCTCAAGCTTAACTTTTGTGAATATCAAGAAAACAAGTCATACAAGAAACCACTCGGTAGGAAAGGAAGCAATTATGATCTAATTATAACTTGCAAGATTATGATATCACTAGTCTATCAAGGGTATTTAGAAGACTACATGCTCAAAGAATATTTCAAACACTTAGGAACAATAAAAGGTAGTGGAATAAAAATGACATGAAGAAACAACACAAAATCTGAAGCAGAAGAAGAAGAAGAAGAACCAAACCAAGTTGAAGACTATTCTAAACACAAAGATCTATATTGAAGACTAAAGTCTTCAATACCCAAATAATGTAATACATGAGGTGTTAGAGTATCTTACATCATTTGGGTCATGTAAATGTACCACATTTGGTACATATCTAGAATATGAGTTTACTTCATAGTAAAATCATCTAGTTACTTCAAGTATTATAATAAATACACAAGTGTCAATGTGCAAGTTGAAGATGTGCATGTAGTCCACATGTACATGAGTCCTAGGTAGAGTAAAGGCCAAACAATCTTTCTTTCTATATAAAGGCCTCGTAGGTAAATAAGAGGGTGAGAGAGAGTGAGAGTGACATAGTAAGTATACAGTGTGATAGATAGAGTGTGGTACAATATAGTTCTTTCATATACTTTCATGGAGTGTTCATGTCCACCATTATGTAGCATTGTACTATTTTTTACATTCTTATTAATGGTATATTTCTGAGTTTTTTGGAGATATTCATTTCTTTATTTTCTTGCATATTATTGTGCCATTATATTTATAGTTATCTCGGATTAGTTATCCTACATCCTATGGTTGTACTGCCTCCCATCAAAAGCTAACAACCTTAAAATATGGAGTCAAGTCATCAAATAGAATTATGATGTTGGGGATAGGAGAAACAAAAAGAAGGTAAAGAATATAAAATCGAAACCACCAAATGTGGAGTTTTCTCAAATTGAATTTTGATGAAGCATTTAAAGGAAATCTAGGACCAACAAGAAGAGGAATAATTAGAAATAATAGAAAGATTTTGTCTCATTATGCTTTCAATAGTAAATTTAAGACAAATAATGAAGTTGAAGCTTGGGTGGCTTTGGAAGGGTTAAAAATATGCAAACAAATGAAATGGAATAAAATATGGATGGAAGGTGATTCACTCATAGTAATAAAGCTCTTATGAAGAAAGGAAAGGCTTCATGGAACACATAAGAGATAATTGTAGAAATTTAAGACCTTGTTATAGAGTTTGAAGAAATCAGGTTTACACATACATTAAGGGAATGAAACAAATGTGGAGATAGGTTAGCCAATAGAGGGGTTTTAATTGAGGATCATGAAGTTAAATTCTCTTTCCCTTGGTTAGAGGAAATAGTAAGTTTAGCTAAAGCTAACAAGAAAATTTGATTGCTTGAATCAAATAATGATTAAAATTTACTTTAATGTTTTCCATTGATAATATATGCTTTATTATAACATTACTGTGCTTTCATATAAGCTATTTATTACGATTTTTATGGTTGCACTTGTGCTTCAAGAAGAAAACTAGCAACCCAAATCTAGTAAAGCAGGCTATGATTATTCAATGTTTTGGAAAGAATACTCAACTAAGATGCAATGCATAGATAATAGAAGTAAAGTTTTGGTATTGTGAAGACTGTTGTAGGAAAATATCAAGAAGGATACTAAATTATAGAATATTTATATTCACACAAAAATTGAAAAAATTCAAAAAAATTAAGACCAAGAATTCAAACATTTTATGTGAAATGATATAGCAACTCGATTGAGATGAGAATTAAATATGTTTGTAAACTCTCTTACTCTAAAGAAGAAAATGTAATTTATTAAAAGTAGAAAACCCAAATACAAATTATTATTTAAAAAATAATAATAAATATAATTTAATTAACTTAACAATAAATATAATTAATATTTTAATAAAAATAATTACCAATTAAAAAATCCAAGGCCCAAAGCCACCGTCATTGTACAAAAAAAAAAATATATATATATATATATATATATATATATATAATTATAGAACTTTATAACACCATTGGAAGGACTTTTGGAGAATAGGTTGTTTTCCTTGTTGTGATGTAAGTACATCCCACCCACCTACAAAACCGATAACATGAACGGTATTGTTGTACATAGTACTTGGGTTGAAAAGGCGTGCAGATCAATTTTCAAATTTGATCATCAAAATTGTCGTCGCATGATGTGAAAATAAGTTTTCATATAGTCAACTTACAATTTCATACAGTACACCGCAATCCACTCGATAAATGTTTACACTCTATTCCTATTTGATTTTAAATAGAATTGTCTTTTGTTAAGAGTGGAATGTATTTATTAATCACATTTCAAATTATATATAATATTTATAATGGAGGTTAGTGTGTTATATTTAAATAAATTATTATTATTTAAATATTTTGAAATTGAAATGGGTTTTATTGTTATTATTATAATAATTTTATTAATTATGTAATGATGTTTTTTATGGGTTAAATATGATTAAAATGAATTTTGTTGACTTAATATAATAAATAATATAAATGTTATGTCAAAATATTTATTAATTTATTGAAAGAATCACGAGGTTTTTATATGCAGATTAAGATTTTTCGATTAAATGTTGTTGTCGTTTGTTTTCTTTTTCTTTGGTTGTCATACTGATAGCGATCGCAACGCTTGTGTTGTATAATTCTATCTGCTAACTTCGTCTAGTGCATGAGGCTTCTTCCCTTGTTATGGTTGCTTCTCAGGTTGTTGCTTCACTATTTAGTGAGGTTGCAGCTGCAGAGAGCCATGACACCATTCAACATACCTAGGAAGTTTGTTTCAAGGGTATTCTACGAGGTAATTCCTTTATGCTAGACATAGTCTTATCCATGCACGATTTTGATAAAGCTTGCAATTGGCTTGAGAGTCACACCCTCATTGGGTATTTGTTGGGAAGGATTCGTAGTGACTCATTAATCCGTTAATGGATTTAGCAATTATGGCAACCATATGACATAAAAGTTGACCACATTTAGAACCTTACTAAAGGCTTATTTAATTTTTAGTTTGCCAAACTGCAACATGTCATTGTGATTATGAGCAAAGGTCCTTGGTATATTAGAAACACCCTTTTAATTCTTTAGCCCTGGCATCATAATTTTATGGTCTTTGTCGATGTTTCCCTACATGTTCCTATTTGGGTGGAACTCTTGGGTCTCCCCTTGCCCCTTTGTCGATTTCTACCATAGATTGTCATACCCATTAGCAAGTATGTGTGCACAAAGCCACATAAATTCTATATTGTGTGGCCATACAAACACATCTATATTAAAATTGATCTCTCAAAGGACCTCAAGGACTATTGATATTTAGGTTGGTGAGACCTGTTTTCAACAAGTGGTCTATATAAATCTCCCCAAAACTTGTTACCATTATTAGTCTATAGTCACAAGATAAAATATTACCCTTTTATGGAGGTTTGGTTCAATAATCAAGCTCCAATAGAAGTGTCAACGCCTTTGACTGCAGTTCAATCTACCCCTCCACCCATGGAGAGGAGGAATGGACACTTATCGCTAGGAAAAATGGTAAAGGAAATTGATTACAACCTTCTATGGGATTTGGTAAAAAGGAGCCTCAACCAAGCTCTCAGCCAGGGAGCTCTCATGCAACTACTACTAAAGGAACTTATCTTTCTCCTCTTGTAGGTACTTGTAATGGTAGTACCCAGCAAGACTCCCCAACTCCTTAAGGCTACCAAAAAATTCAGTTGTTGGGTATGTAAGAGTGTATCCCCTCAAGTGGATGCCTTGTCTCTCCTCCTAGTTCTTCTAGCAAAGTTCCTTCATGAAATCCTCATCACTCTCATAGTCCAACTATGGAGTCCTCGGGTATCCTCTAGAGAAGTGAAGATAGACATATCTTTTTCAAGAAAACCATAATAGGTTTCTCATGAACACCTTCGAATATTTGTCATATTTTGAGGACTATGAGGTAATCAAGGAAAATATGCTCATTTATCATGTCTCATGAAGTGCATGTCCTAGAATGTTGAGGATTTGAAAAATCCTATATGTAAGTACCTTGTGCATCAGGGTCTGGATGACTTCAAGATCACATTCAATAGTATTGATATTTTATGCCTTCAAGAATTCAAAGTCACTAACTTCATTCCAATGAGTACTTGTTCCTTTCTCTGGCCTTGGGGCCACACCTTTCATACTATACATGACATAGACAAAAGAGGGGCAATCATCTACCTTTCAGAAACCTACAATTCCAAACTAATATCTTGGGTATGTAATCCTTCCAATCATGTTTTTTGGGTTGTGATGGAGATTTATGACCATCTCCTTGGTGTGCTCAACATATATGCACCTAACGATGCTAATGACTGTTGTGTGCTTTGGCGGTAAGCAACACTCTATCGCCCCTTGCTATTTGGTTGCTATGTGGGAACTTTAATATGATTGAATTCTTGCATGACAATGTGGGTCTTCTTTCCATGCGATGGTTCATTGGGAAAAGAGAAGCGTGGCTTTTTATGAAAGAAAATTTGGGGCTTTCTGATCCCATTAGCTGCTTCTTACCCTCTTTGTTCCCTACAAATGCCTGGTTCATGTGATCTAATAGCAAATAGGATTATAGTTGTGTGCTAAAAAGAGTAAACAAAGTCATGCTCTCATATTTTAATATTTTCTCCATTGAGTGGCCCTTGTTCTCTTCCCTCTTTATCTCTATCCACCTAGAGCTTTGTTTTTCTGACAATTCTACCATTTTCTTTTTCATTCTAGTTTCTTCTACCCCCATCCTCTTTCTCAGTCATAATTCTATCTTAATACTTCTATTCTAGACCACCCCATGTTGAGAGCCTATGTCATCAAAATTTGGAACTTGTTCCCTAGATCAAAAGGGGCCTCCAACTGGATTGATTTGTGTAACACTACTATCTGGTGCATTGCCAAATTTCTACGCTCAGTAGGGTGTAATATTTCCAAGATTCATCATTGCTTCAATGCTACTCTCAAGAGGAGTTGGAGGTGGTCTCAACTTAGCTATAGTCCAATCCTTTCAATAAGGATCTTTAGAGGTACCCCATGGTTGTCAAACACCAAATTTTGATGGCAAAGTATTATGATGCCAAAGAGACACAGATCTAGGTGAGATTGCATTGGCTTAAAATTGGTGATAAGGTTAGCAAGGAGTTCTTCCAACGCCTGCATCATTGCAATCAATTTTTGGGCACTAAATCCCTTAACATTAATGGAGAGCATGATTTTGAAATTCCTCATATTCTCTCTTCTTTTGAAGAATATTACCAGACTATGTTCATGGCTCAGATTCACTCCCCTCAACATGAATAAGCTCTTAACTACTTCCTCTCTATTGTCCCCATAAGTCTTTATGAGTCTTAAAGATTTGCCTATGAAAAGGACCTCTCTTTGAAGGATCTAGAGGAAGCTCTTTCTTGGATGGCTAATAATAAATTCCTAGTCTTTATGGCTCCCTTTGTGAGTTCTACAAGTACCTTTGGGATAATGATGGGCTTGATCTTCTTAAAGTTCATCAAGAGGCCTTCTCTAGGGGTTCTTTGAGCCCTATTATTAATTAGGGCATTATTAAATTTATTCTCAAGGTTGGTGATCCATAATCATCAACAATTGGAGGCCTATTACTCTCCTTAATGTTTCCTATACTATCATTACAAAATCCTTGGCTTTACGTATCCACCATCTCCTTCCCATAATTGTGCACCTAAAGCAAATTGGCTTCATTCAGGGTAGGTTCATCTTTAACAACATTATTATTTTTTGGGAAGGCATGGAGTGGGCTCACAATTTTAACCAATGATCCATATTCATCAAAATTGATGTTGATAAAGCCTATGATAGGATAAATTGGTTATTCATTCTAGCCATGCTTAAAGATATTGATTTCATGCCCTCCTTCATTAGCTTTGTGAAGATGTTAGCTAAGGCTTTGACTCTTTTATCCATTAATAGGCATAAGTCCTTAGTCATTGGGCTCTTCCATTCCATTCAATAGGGCTTCCGATTGGTGTTGTATTTGTATGTCCTTGTTATTGAGAGGTTGGGCTATTTACAAGCTCACCACATTACTCAGAGTTATATTCAAGGAATTTCTCTCCCTAAATACGAGTCTCAGTTAATCAATAATCATTTTTCTGATGATTATTTCCTCATGCTTATTGAGGACAAAGGTGTTCTTTAGCAATCACTTGCCTACTTGGAAAAATTTTATCTAGCTTTTGGATCCTCCATTCAATGGAGAAATACTTAATGCTACAGGTATCTCCTGACCCAATGTACCATTGGCTTAGTCAATATAAGTGGAGGATCATCCAAGAGGGAGAAATATTTTTCTTTTAAGGCATTCCTTTTACCTCTAATAATTTAGGGTTAGAGCTATGGAAGTATGCCATTAATAGGGTGGAATAAAAACTTACCTACTGGTCCACCAAGAAACTCTCCCTTGTTGGTAAATTCCAAATTTGCTCAAAATTCCTTGTGGCCAATCATGTTTATTACTATTCCTATTGGATCCCATCCAAAAACTACTATAAGAATCTTGATAAGCTTTTGTGGGACTTCTTATGTTCCTCTTCTAGTAATGGTTTGGGATTCCACCGTGTTCCCTTTGAGTATTGTTGTCTCCCTAGAAGCTATGATAGGCTTGGTATTCTCGATACCTAGTGTCAAGGTTGGACCCTCTGTGTTAAGTGGGTCATTAGAGCCCTTGTAGACAATAAGACTTGGAATATTTCCATCCATAATTATATTTATGAAGGTTCCCCTTTTGGTTGTAAGATTTTGAGGGGCATGGGCTTCCATTCCATCCTTGTTGCTCCTATGTCTATCAAAGTGATAGGATCCTTTAGGAACATTTGGAAATCTTGGAAGAGTGTTAAGCCTTGGTTGATATGGAATGAATAGAGCTTCTCGCATGGCCTCTCCATCAACCAGATGAATATTTGGTGGTTGTCTATCATCACCTGCCAGGATTCTCTGCTTGCACACGTTTTCTAGTTTCATGCTCTTAGATTATTTGCAATTGTGTGTGCATCACCAATTTATTTTCTTGTCCTACCAAAGGTTATTTTCTTGTCTTAAAGACGCACAACATAGCATATTACTCTACAAGTGGCCATATCAGTGATATCAATGAGCTAGTCAAAGAAAGCTCAAATATTGACCATTAATCACTATCAAGAGTGCTTGAAATAGAACCATATGGAAAGGGTTAAATGCCTACCATTCGTAAGGAGATTATACTAAGCAGAGAATATTTAAGAGATGATCCAAAGAAGGGCTCAAGAGTGCTATACCAAATATCCATTCTAGGGCTCAACATCCAACACGTATTGTGGTGATATAACATCCACAACATCAACATCTACAACAACAAATGTCTACAATCATCAAACCCAAAAGAAGATAATATATTAGTGTAGCCATTACAACATGATACAGTAAGGACAAGAGGGCTTCAAGATAATAGAATAGGTGCATTACCATGGGAGATTCGCCAGTTGAGAGTAGTACCATAGAACCAAGTCCAACACAATGAAGGGAAGCACATTTCTTTCACTTGAAGAAAGTTTTGAGAGCAAAGGAAAACAATTGGGTACTCGTTGTTGAAGGAGTTTTTATAAATATTGATAGATTTTTTTGGAGACCATACATAAAATTGGGAAGTCTACCACTCGTCACATACAACAGAGAATTCGATAACACTCATAAAAGGAAATGCTCAAGAAAACATCTATGTTTCGCATGTTGAAAGACATCATTGCAAGTATAATCATCATCGCTAGTCGATTAAAGAAGGAAGGAGCATTACTCAAATACCAAAGCATTACTATAACATCTCACAAGCCTAGTGTAATACATGGGTGCAAGTCTAAGGAGGAAAAATGCTACATAAGTGCCCAAGTCCAAGCAATTAAGGTGAAAACCAAGCATGTGTAAGAAATTATAAGAAAATTTTGAGGAGAGGATATTGAATTTAATTAGATATGCAGTTAAAGTTCAAAGCCAAAGAGTCAAAGGATATCCATTAAGAGCTTGTCATCAATCAGTGATTATAGTGCCCATTAGGTGTTAAATGCTTGAGAAAAAAATATAATACCAACATCTAGTGAAAGCTTACATCATCGTAGTCAAGGGAGAGCCAAATCGCCTACATCATAATAGTGAAAGAAGAGGAAAAACTACCTACATCACAATAGACAAAGGAGAGGAAAACTGCCTACATCATAGCAGTCAAAGTAACACAAAACTACCTACATCACAATCGTAAAGGGTTAGAAAAATTACCTGCATCACAACCATCAAGGGAGAGCAAAATTGGTTTAGTGAGAGCATCCTATCTCCAAATACTCACTTCTAGCGAAGGCACCTACGTCAAAGGAAGATAAGCATTTCATCTAATTATTTGCTTTCTAAAAATTGAAGTTATAAGGTGTTAAACATAAGGTTGATTACTATTATTAAAACAAAAACCCTAGAAAGGAAGGAAGGCATTTTAACAAGGTGAAAGGAATTAAAGATATTTGCAAATCACCAAGTAGGATATATAAGGTTTTCAACCTTAGTAAACCAAAAAAATTAAATTTGCAAATACTATTATTATTATTATTAATTTATAATATTCTAAAGTAGGGAGTTATAAGGTATACTACATCAAATTAAATAATTGGAATTTAGAAATATCACACTATTTGATATTAAGGGACATAAAAATAAATTGGAATTATATACCTACACTTGTCTCATATTCATACTAAATAGACAAAATAAATCCAACCATAGAGAAATTCAAATTAAGTGCATAGTTCATTAGGAGAGATAAGGTGAAATAAAAGTTGATTATTGTTATTTACAAAATACTACAAAATCAACTCAAAATTGAACTTTTATTTAGTAAGAACTTTATTAAACTTATAGCTTACTAGGAAGCTATAAGGATGTCCACTCCAAAGAACACATTAAATAATGTAATAAGAAAAGAAGCAAGAAAAATACAAATATGGCTTAAAATCATGATTGATGATAACTCAATAGAAGATGCAAATGGAAAAGAAGAATCAATAGAATGTAAAATTATTCCTAAAAACTCACAAATTGATAGTTTTGTGAAGGTAGATTTTTTAGGCACATCATCTAATAAGATAGTAAAGAGAGATGATGATAATAAAGATCATATTCAAAAGGGAGAAAAGAATATTGATCAAGATCTTATACAAATCTATGAAAAAGGTAAAGTTAGAATAGCTTCAATTGTACACACTTGGTTCAACTACTTCATCAAAGAACTAGATAAACATGATATTCCTAAAACAAATAACAAGGATATTGGGATATATTTACTATGCAACTCTGTGGAAAATGTGGGCATGTGAAGTTTAACTGTTGGAGCCTCCATCCATGTAAATATCATGGAGGAAAATATCATCCTTCTTATTACTGTTACAACAAGGACAAATACTATAAAGGTTTCAAGGAGAAATTAATATTCAGATTAGACTATTTCTTCCAAACTATTGTTTCAAAAGCATCCACTAACAATGAGCTCAAGCTTAACTTTTGTGAATATCAAGAAAACAAGTCATACAAGAAACCACTCGGTAGGAAAGGAAGCAATTATGATCTAATTATAACTTGCAAGATTATGATATCACTAGTCTATCAAGGGTATTTAGAAGACTACATGCTCAAAGAATCTTTCAAACACTTAGGAACAATAAAAGGTAGTGGAATAAAAATGACATGAAGAAACAACACAAAATCTGAAGCAGAAGAAGAAGAAGAAGAAGAAGAAGAAGAAGAAGAAGAAGAAGAACCAAACCAAGTTGAAGACTATTCTAAACACAAAGATCTATATTGAAGACTAAAGTCTTCAATACCCAAATAATGTAATACATGAGGTGTTAGAGTATCTTACATCATTTGGGTCATGTAAATGTACCACATTTGGTACATATCTAGAATATGAGTTTACTTCATAGTAAAATCATCTAGTTACTTCAAGTATTATAATAAATACACAAGTGTCAATGTGCAAGTTGAAGATGTGCATGTAGTCCACATGTACATGAGTCCTAGGTAGAGTAAAGGCCAAACAATCTTTCTTTCTCTATAAAGGCCTCGTAGGTAAATAAGAGGGTGAGAGAGAGTGAGAGTGACAGTAAGTATACAGTGTGATAGATAGAGTGTGGTACAATATAGTTCTTTCATATACTTTCATGGAGTGTTCATGTCCACCATTATGTAGCATTGTACTATTTTTTACATTCTTATTAATGGTATATTTTTGAGTTACTTGGAGATATTCATTTCTTTATTTTCTTGCATATTATTGTGCCATTAGATTTATAGTTATCTTGGATTAGTTATCCTACATCCTATGGTTGTACTGTCTCCCATCAAAAGCTAACAACCTTAAAAGATGGAGTCAAGTCATCAAATAGAATTATGATGTTGGGGATAGGAGAAACAAAAAGAAGGTAAAGAATATAAAGTCGAAACCACCAAATGTGGAGTTTGCTCAAATTGAATTTTGATGAAGCATTTGAAGGAAATCTAGGACCAACAAGAAGAGGAATAATTAGAAATAATAGAGAGATTTTGTCTCATTATGCTTTCAATAGTAAATTTAAGACAAATAATGAAGTTGAAGCTTGGGTGGCTTTGGAAGGGTTAAAAATATGCAAACAAATGAAATGGAATAAAATATGGATGGAAGGTGATTCACTCATAGTAATAAAGCTCTTATGAAGAAAGCAAAGGCTTCATGGAACACATAAGAGATATTTGTAGAAATTTAAGACCTTGTTATAGAGTTTGAAGAAATCAGGTTTAAACATACATTAAGGGAATGAAACAAATGTGGAGATAGGTTAGCCAATAGAGGGGTTTTAATTGAGGATCATGAAGTTAAATTCTCTTTCCCTTGGTTAGAGGAAGTAGTAAGTTTAGCTAAAGCTGACAAGAAAAAGTTGACTGCTTGAATCAAATAATGATTAAAATTTACTTTAACGTTTTCCATTGATAATATATGCTTTATTATAACATTACTGTGCTTTCATATAAGCTATTTATTACGATTTTTATGGTTGCACTTGTGCTTCAGGAAGAAAACTAGCAACCCAAATCTGGTAAAGCAGGCTATGATTATTCAATGTTTTGGAAATAATACTCAACTAAGATGCAATGCATAGATAATAGAAGTAAGGTTTTGGTATTGTGAAGACTGTTGTAGGAAAATATCAAGAAGGATACTAAATTATAGAATATTTATATTCATACAAAAATTAAAAAAATTCAAAAAAATTAAGACCAAGAATTCAAACATTTTATGTGAAATGATATAGCAACTCGATTGAGATGAGAGTTAAATATGTTTGTAAACTCTCTTACTCTAAAGAAGAAAATGTAATTTATTAAAAGTAGAAGACCCAAATACAACTTATTATTATTTAAAAAATAATAATAAATATAATTTAATTAACTTAACAATAAATATAATTAATATTTTAATAAAAATAATTACCAATTAAAAAATTCATTGTACAAAAAATATATATATATATATATAGAACTTTATAACACCATTGGAAGGACTTTTGGAGAATAGGTTGTTTTCCTTGTGATGTAAGTACATCCCACCCACCTACAAAACCGATAACATGAACGGTATTGTTGTACATAGTACTTGGGTTGAAAAGGCGTGCAGATCAATTTTCAAATTTGATCATCAAAATTTTCGTCGCATGATGTGAAAATAAGTTTTCATATAGTCAACTTATAATTTCATACAGTACACCGCAATCCAATCGATAAATGTTTACACTCTATTCCTATTTGATTTTAAATAGAATTGTCTTTTGTTAAGAGTGGAATGTATTTATTAATTCAAATTATATATAATATTTATAATGGAGGTTAGTGCGTTATATTTAAATAAATTATTATTATTTAAATATTTTGAAATTGAAATGGGTTTTACTGTTATTATTATAATAATTTTATTAATTATGTAATGATGTTTTTTATGGGTTAAATATGATTAAAATGAATTTTGTTGACTTAATATAATAAATAATATAAATGTTATGTCAAAATATTTATTAATTTATTGAAAGAATCATGAGGTTTTTATATGCAGATTAAGGTTTTTTGATTAAATGTTGTTGTCGTTTGTTTGCTTTTTCTTTGGTTGTCATACTGATAGGGATCTCAACGCTTGTGTTGTATAATTCTATCTGCTAACTTCGTCTAGTGCATGAGGCTTCTTCCCTTGTTATGGTTGCTTCTCAGGTTGTTGCTTCACTATTTAGTGAGGTTGCAGCTGTGGAGAGCCATGACACCATTCAACATACCTAGGAAGTTTGTTTCAAGGGTTTTATACGAGGTAATTCCTTTATGCTAGACATAGTCTTATCCATGCACGATTTTGATAAAGCTTGCAATTGGCTTGAGAGTCACACCCTCATTGGGTATTTTTTGGGAAGGATTCATAGTGACTCATTAATCCGTCAATGGATTTAGCAATTATGGCAACCATATGACATAAAAGTTGACCACATTTAGAACCTTACTAAAGGCTTATTTAATTTTTAGTTTGTCAAACTGCAACATGTCATTGCGATTATGAGCAAAGGTCCTTGGTATATTAGAAACACCCTTTTAATTCTTTAGCCCTGGCATCATAATTTTATGATCTTTGTCGATGTTTCCCTGCATGTTCCTATTTGGGTGGAACTCTTGGGTCTCCCCTTGCCCCTTTGTCCATTTCAACCATAGATTGTCATACCCATTAGCAAGTATGTGTGCACAGAGCCACATAAATTCTATATTGTGTGGCCATACAAACACATCTATATTGAAATTGATCTCTCAAAGGACCTCAAGGACTATTGATACTTAGGTTGGTGAGACCTGTTTTCAACAAAAAGTGGTCTATATAAATCTCCCCAACACTTGTTACCATTATTAGTCCGTAGTCACAAGATAAAAGATTACCCTTTTATGGAGGTTTGGTTCAATAATCAAGCTCCAATAGAAGTGTCAACGCCTTTGACCGCAGTTCAATCTACCCCTCCACCCATGGAGAGGAGGAATGGACACTTATCGCTAGGAAAAATGGTAAAGAAAATCAATTACAACCTTCTACGGGATTTGGTAAAAAGAAGCCTCAACCAGGCTCTCAGCCAGGGAGCTCTCATGCAACTATTGCTAAAGGAACTTATCTTTCTCCTCTTGTAGGTACTTGTAATGGTAGTACCCAGCAAGACTCCCCAACTCCTCAAGGCTACCAAACAATTTAGTTGTTGGGTATGTAAGAGTGTATCCCCTCAAGTGGATGCCTTGTCTCTCCTCCTAGTTCTTCTAGCAAAGTTCCTTCATGAAATCCTCATCACTCTCATAGTCCAACTATGGAGTCCTCGGGTATCCTCTAGAGAAGTGAAGATAAAAATATTTTTTTCAAGAAAACCATAATAGGTTTCTCATGAACACCTTCGAATATTTGTCATATTTTGAGGACTATGAGGTAATCAAAGGAAATATGCTCCTTTATCATGTCTCATGAAGTGCATGTCCTAGAATGTTGAGGATTTTAAAAATCCTATATGTAAGTACCTTGTGCATCAGGGTTTGGATGACTTCAAGATCACTTTCAATAGTATTGATATTTTATGCCTTCAAGAATTCAAAGTCACTAACTTCATTCCAATGAGTACTTGTTCCTTTCTCTGGCCTTAGGGCCACACCTTTCATACTATACATGACATAGACAAAAGAGGGGCAATCATCTACCTTTCAGAAACCTACAATTCCAAACTAATATCTTGGGTATGTAACCCTTCCAATCATGTTGTTTGGGTTGTGATGGAGATTTATGACCATCTCCTTGGTGTGCTCAACATATATGCACCTAACGATCCTAATGATTGTTGTGTGCTTTGGCAGTAAGCAACACTCTATCCCCCCTTGCTATTTGGTTGCTATGTGGGAACTTTAATATGATTGAATTCTTGCATGACAATGTGGGTCTTCTTTCCATGCGATGGTTCATTGGGAAAAGAGAAGCGTGGCTTTTTATGAAAGAAAAGTTGGGACTCTCTGATCCCATTAGCTGCTTCTTACCCTCTTTGTTCCCTACTAATGTCTGGTTCATGTGATCTAATAGCCAATAGGATTATAGTTGTGTGCTAAAAAGAGTAAACAAAGTCATGCTCTCATATTTTAATATTTTCTCCATTGAGTGGCCCTTGTTCTCTTCCCTCTTTATCTCTATCCACATAGAGCTTTGTTTGTCTGACAATTCTACCATTTTATTTTTCATTCTAGTTTCTTCTACCCCCCTTCTCTTTCTCAATCATAATTCTATCTTAATACTTCTATTTTGGACCACCCCATGTTGAGAGCCTATGTCATAAAAATTTGGAACTTGTTCCCTAGATCAAAAGGGGCCTCCAACTGGATTTATTGGTGTAACACTACTATCTGGTGCATTGCCGGCTTCCTACGCTCAGTAGGGCGTAATATTTCCAAGATTCATCGTTGCTTCAATGATGCTCTCAAGAGGAGTTGGATGTGGTCTCAACTTAGCTATAGTCCAATCCTTTCAATAAGGATCTTTAGAGGTATCCCATGGTTGTCAAACACCAAATTTTGATGGCAAAGTACTATGATGCCAAAGAGACACAGATCTAGGTGAGATTGCATTGGCTTAAAATTGGTGATAAGGTTAGCAAGGAGTTCTTCCAATGCCTTCATCATTGCAATCAATTTTTGGACACTAAATCCCTTAACATTAATGGAGACCATGTTTTTGAACTTCCTCATATTCTCTCTTCTTTTGAAGAATATTACCATGCTGTGTTAATGGCTCAAATTCACTCCCCTCAACATGACTAAGCTCTTAACTACTTCCTCTCTATTGCCCCCATAAGTCTTTATGAGTCTTAAAGAGTTTCCTATGAAAATGACCTCTCTTTGAAGGATCTAGAGGAAGCTCTTTCTTGGATGGCTAATAATAAATTCCTAGTCTTTATGGCTCCCTTTGTGAGTTCTATAAGTACCTTTGGGATAATGGTGAGCCTGATCTTCTTAAAGTTCATCAAGAGGCCTTCTCTAGGGGTTCTTTGAGCCCTATTATTAATTAGGGCATTATTAAATTTATTCTCAAGGTTGGTGATCCATAAATCATCAACAATTGGAGGCCTATTACTCTCCTTAATGTTTCCTATACTATCATTGCAAAATCCTTGGCTTTACGTATCCACCATCTCCTTCCCATAATTGTGCACCTAAAGCAAATTGGCTTCATTCAGGGTAGGTTCATCCTTAACAACATTATTATTTTTTGGGAAGGCATGGAGTGGGCTCACAATTTTAACCAATGATCCATATTCATCAAAATTGACGTTGATAAAGCCTATGATAGGATAAATTGGTCATTCATTCTAGCCATGCTTAAAGATATTGATTTCATGCCCTCCTTCATTAGCTTTGTGAACATGTTAGCTAAGGCTTTAACTCTTTTATCCATTAATAGGCATAAGTCCTTAGTCATTGGGCTCTTCCATTCCATTCAATAGGGCTTCTGATTGGTGTTGTCTTTGTATGTCCTTGTTATTGAGAGGTTGGGCTATTTACAAGCTCACCACATTACTCAGAGTTATATTCAAGGAATTTCTCTCCCTAAATACGAGTCTAAGTTAATCAATAATCATTTTTCTAATGATTATTTCCTCATGCTTATTGAGGACAAAGGTGTTCTTTAGCAATCACTTGCCTACTTGGAAAATTTTTATCTAGCTTTTGGATCCTCCATTCAATGGAGAAAGACTCAATGCTACAGGTATCTCCCGACCCAATGTACCATTGGCTTAGTCAATATCAGTGGAGGATCATCCAAGAGGGAGAAATATTTTTCTTTTAAGGCATTCCTTTTACCTTTAATAATTTAGGGTCAGAGCTATGGAAGTATGTCATTAATAGGGTGGAATAAAAACTTACCTACTGGTCCACCAAGAAACTCTCCCTTGTTGGTAAATTCCAAATTTGCTCAAAATTCCATGTGGCCAATCATTTTTATTACTATTCCTTTTGGATCCCATCCAAAAACTGCTATAAGAATCTTGATAATCTTTTGTGGGACTTCTTATGTTCCTCTTCTAGTAATGGTTTGGGATTCCACAGTGGTCCCTTTGAGTATTGTTGTCTCCCCAGAAGCTATGATAGGCTTGGTATTCTCGATACCTAGTGTCAAGGTTGGACCCTCTGTGTTAAGTGGGTCATTAGAGCCCTTGCAGACAATGAGACTTGGAATATTTCCATCCATAATTATATTTATGAAGGTTCCCATTTTGGTTGTAAGAGTTTGAGGGGCATGGGCTTCCCTTCCATCCTTGTTGCTCCTATGTCTATCAAAGTGATAGGATCCTTTAGGAACATTTGGAAATCTTGGAAGAGTGTTAAGCCTTGGCTGATATGGAATGACTAGAGCTTCTCGCATGGCCTCTCCATCAACCAGATGAATATTTGGTGGTTGTCTATCATCACCTACCAGGATTCTCTGCTTGCACACATTTTCTAGTTTCATGCTCTTAGATTATTTGCAATTGTGTGTGCATCACCAATTTATTTTCTTGTCCTACCAAGGATTGGATCCCTTCGGATGACTTCAAAATCAAATTTTAGCTCAGGTACTCTGACAAGGACACTTTTGAGACCATCAAGGCTACTCTTCTTGACTCCATTAGTAACAATTTTTTTTTGTGTTTTCACAATGATATTGGTGGAAGGATTGAAAGTGGTATCTAGAAACTCCTCTACAAAATTATAAGACCTATTTGGGATATGGTTGGCTCTCTCCTTGCCTCCCTATGATTGATAAGGTCCACTAATAGTGAAATTTCTCTTCCCCTTGGCCTGTTTGGATGCACATGTTCTAGACTACCTGGGATATTTGCTTGGATCCCAAGCTTTCCTATTTTTCTTGAAGTCTTTTTCACCAAGAGATTCCCATTGGGGAGCATATTTGGAATTTAGGCACCTCTAATCCTTCTTGCCATTTTTGTCTTCAGTCTAAGGAATTTATCCATATTATTTGGGTCTATGCTCATGCTCATTCCCTTTGGGAGTGTTTTTTAATTTTTAGACCCTATTCCTACGCCACATTTGAGTGGGAGAATATCATTTTGGGAGACCCCTTGCCCTTGTCGGCTATTTTATTTGAAGTGTGGAACTTATTTTGTATGGCGGCCATGTAAAACTTATGGAAAGCTAGAAATGTCTATATCTTTGGTAATTGTTCTCTTCACATCTTTGCTTTTGAGAAATCTAATACTATTTCATATTTGTATTTTTAGATTGTGGTTCAGGCCAATAAGGTGACTATGGAGCTCTCTACTCTTAAAGATATAATTAATCATTAGGAGAACACTCCATGCATAGTCAACCAGATTCCTCTTGAGCAAGATTATCCTTGAAGACAATTCAGTTCTAGGAAGTGTTGTCACTTGGCCCAAAATTGCACTCCTACCCTTGGTCAAGGTCCTGTTGACACTTTTTTGCCACATTGTACAAGGGGTAGAAGATAGTAGAATTTTGTATAGAATTTCCTTGTTGAAAGTTTTCTTTTATTTTTAGTTACAGCAATTTGGACTCTCCCTATCATAGAGTGAAGAAGAAAGAGCTTCGTTACTATTGTGGCTGATCCACAACACACCCCAAAATTGGGGACCCACCTTTTCGTTTTGATATCTGGGTGTTGGCATTTCATTTTTAGTGTCTAATCCTTCGTTTTGTTGTAGGTTTTGCAATTGTTGTCGGTTCTTGTTGGCAGTATTTTCTTGTCGACGATATTTTATTGTCGTCATTTTCTTGTCGACGATATTTTATTATCGACAACTTTTTCTTGTCGATAATATTTTCTTGTCGACAACTTTTTCTTGTCGATGATATTTTATTGTCGACAACTTTTTCTTGTTGACAATATTTTCTTGTCGACAACTTTTTCTTGTCGATGACTTTTGTCGTCATTTTCTTGTTAACGACTTTGTGGTCATTTTCTCATCGACATTTCCGTTTTATCGTCAGTTTGTGTGTCGGCAAGTTTGTTTTGTCAGTAGTATCATTTGAAAGTTTGATGTCCACTTGTTAAGTTTTATAAGAAGTATGTGTGGCGGACATGTATATGTATAAGAAGTATTTACTCAATAAAGAAAAAAATAATAAAAAAAAAATAAAATATATAATAATAAAATGGGTTAAAGCTTAATGTTTTTAATATATGTTTTTTATGTGTTTTGCAGGTTGTCCGACCAAGCATCGTGGTGGATGATGGACCTTTGTATCACCGGGGGCGACACCGACGCCGCGATGGGGATGAACAGTGAGAAGACCGGAGGGGTGAAAATGACTACATGGCCAAGGCAGGCCAGCTCCGCAGTGGACCCACGTGGCACCAACTACAGAATGGTGGCCAAGCAATACAAAGCCGAAGACGGCGATGTGGCAGTGAGTAGCAGATGAATTCTCGGACACCCTGATGCATAGAACAAAGCGGCCTATGTGACAGCAAACGTGGCATTGAAGTGTGAAACAGAAGGACAATGAACAATAGCGATGCAAGTATTGCGGTCCTCAGTCTAGGTTTCAAATAGCTAAATCGTCGCTGACAGGGCAAAATGTTTGGAAGCATTGAGATAAAGGTGTTGTACTTCAGTGATTTCGCTAGTCTTAGTAAGGGGGTATAGTGAAGCATATAGTATAGTAACCATGAAATTACCATTTTGAACAGTTTGAAATTTGTCGATGACAACAATTCTAAATCCCATTGCCCATAATGATAAATTAGTAACAAAAGTACAATATTTATGGAGTACAAATAATGAAGGATCCCATTTCGTATCTGGTCAGTGTTGGAAAAATTAATTTAGAAATCCACCGGGATGATGATGCAGCAGTGTGAAGTACTAAGGGCAGAATAGCTGTGGCCGAGAAAACTTTGATAAATATGGAGACCCGCAGAAGACGCCAGAGGTTTAGCAACATGATTCATGGGGACCACATGGTAAGCCAGGTTTATGCAGGCGACGGTTAGGGGATGGTCGTTGGATTGGCGAGCGTCGTCGGCTTTGACGTCGGGGAAACTCCATAGCCAAGGTTGGTAAAATGAAGCGGCGTTAGGAAAGGATTAGATCCACTCAGCAGAGACGGGACCCACACGCATAGGTGGACCAATGGATGTTTGACACAGATGACTAGAGTTGGCAACGCCTATGACATTCTTTGACAACGATGACAGCGGAGTAAATTTTGGGCTGGCTTGACGATTTCGGTGTGAAGCGAAGGTCGTCGGATGTGTGGAAACGCCGAGCTATGGCAAGTAACGACAATGCCAGACAGAGGCGTTATGAGAAATGCTCCCAAACGTTACATGATACCTGGACGGGCAGGGTGGAATCCCTAGAATATTCCCGTGGAACGCCGCTTTCAGCTCGTCGGATTCTTTGTCGCGGAGTGTCTACCGTTCAGGTTAGGGATGGATTCAAATACGTTAAGTACTCCTCCACAAGGAAAACTTTGACCGCAACATGTTACTATAGTGGGACTCTCAAATAAAAAAGAAAATTATCAAAATTGTAGTGGCCACATGGTATATCATCGAAGGGAGTTTATTTACATAAAAAAAAAAAAAAAAATAAAAAAAATAAAAGAAAATAATATATGAAGACAAGCTACGTGAGAAAAAGGAAAAGCAAGCATTTGAAAAGCGAAAACCAAAGGGCAGCAAACAAAACGTTTCAATTGCAGCAGGAAATGGAAACCAAGAGTTAAGGGAGAAATGATAGGTCATCTGCGATTTTAAATATGTGGTGAAAAACGGAGACAAGAGATGAAAAAAAAAACTTTTTGGCATGGCCAGATGGCCGCATTTGTAAAAAGTTGGATTTTAGTTTGAATGTTAAAGCCTCTCTTCAGAAATTTTAGGCCTTGTTAGCAAGAAAGAATGAAAAATTTTCTGCATGCTCCATTTTAATTGTTTTATGTTTCTCCTTTCAAATTTCAGATTTGTATATGAAATTTATGCCATTGTTTTGGGTTATTTCATGTGAATGTTTGCAATCTGGAAATTATTTTAAACCTTAGGAGCCAGCACCTAGTTTACTTTGATTGTGTTTGTTTTGCAGGTCAAATAGGCTAGGTTGCATGTACGAAACTCTCACGTGTTCGGTTTTGCAGGATGGGGTGCTATCAAACTGAAGGAGCTTTTGCATTGCTGCATTTTTAACAATTATTTTGATGCAAATGTTTAATTTTCTGTTTTCAAAAATTTTAATTTCAAAACTTTTCCTTATTTTCAGACATTAAAATAAACATTGAAAAATTTTCAAAATCTAAAAATAACTTCACCATTGCGTAGGTTACAGTTCATACTTCCAATACGCACTTTGAAATTTAATTTTCGGACTTGTTTAGTATTTTTAAAAATTCATCGAAGTTGTTGTTTTGTTACAGATTTTAAAAATCCGAAAATAGAAAATTTCCATTTTAAGGTCAAATTTCATTTTTCCAGTTTTGTTTTGCATTCATGAGCCTATGATGACATTCCCTTCATGGAAATTCCAATTTCATTGAAGGAGTTATGTTTTATGGCATTTTCACAAATTTCCATTTTGGGCCTAAAATTACCCTTTCTTCATAAAAATTCTAATTTTACGAAAGAGGGGTAATTTGAGTATTACATTGAAGGTATTTTCCTTAAAGCACTTAATTGTTCATCTTGATGAAAATTTGATTTCATTTAAGAGGGATAAGTTAAAGTGACATTTTGAAGCTATATGTGAAGACCCTATTCATCATTGAGGATTTAATGCAAGATAAATTCTATTTTAAAACCATCAAGATAAAAGAATTAAATCACTACATCGTGGTCATATGAGGGCCAACTCACATTTGATTTATTTTGGTTCAATGAACAATCACTAAAGTTTCATGGTAAAATAAACCAACATTGCCCCTTGTTTACAGTTACTTGCAATCACTAAGGTGTTCCAAGCATTTAAATTGAATATCTTTATTTGAGATTACTAATGCACATATGCAAAATGCTAATATAACGGAGACCTTGGAGAAGTTGTTTGTTTAACTTCTTTGCAAGAGGGGATTTGGAATCCAAATCCTAAGGGAGAGTGTACTTTCACAATTGGGTGAAAATACCATTCAACAGCTACCAAATAGGCCAAGGAAAATAGCTTCACCGAAAGAAAAGGAGGAGAATGTGAAAAGAGCTTCGGGCCCGAAGCACTTCAAAACACCACTTCGGGCGAAAACCTTGCGAAGTAATTTTGCCGAGGAAAATACAAAGATAACGCTTCGCACCCGAAGCATTTTCAGCAGCCGCTTCAGGCGGAAGTTTTGCGAAGCGACATTCAAACGACCTCGCCGAAGGAGGAGAGCATAATCCAAATCAGCCAAGGCAGGAAAAATACTTCGGGCCCGAAGTATTCCCAACACCTACTTCGGCCAGTTTTCGCCCGAAGCAGTGGTGCCCGAAGCAAAATGACAGAGAAGCGCTTCGGGAGGATATGCCCCGAACTACAGTTTTGAGGAGTCGGGCCGAAACATTTTCCAGCCGAAGCAGTTTCGCCAGCAAAGGACAGAGCCCCATTTCAAAGATGAAACCCGATCGGCAATCAACATCCCCGAAGAAGTTTTCGCGAAGTATTATTTTGCGAAGAACAAAAGAAGGAGAATCTACTTCGGCCCAAGGCTTCAGCGAGGCGGATATGTAGCGAAGCACTTTTTGGGCCCACGTTCCAAGGCGGGCAGCTTCCCAAGGTGATCAAAAGCCCCTTATAAGTACCCCCTTCCTTGCCCGATAAGTCCGCTGACCAATTCTGGCAAACGAAAGGGACGTAACAGTCCTCGAAGTAAAACCCGACGGGCATAGCGATCACTCAAGCACAGCATCCAGAAGCCAGGGACACTCGGGCGGCGCATTAAATGAATGTTTCCACGGTTGACCCGGTCACAATTGCCAGATTCGGTAACCGATTTGAAAACTCAGTCGCAGCAGCCGCGAGGAGCCGATTTCTCAGAGCCCGAAGATGTACTCCGCCATTTTTGTAATAATGACTCAGAGGGCCGGGTCCTCTATAAAAACCCAGGCTTTGCAATGTAAAAGGGGGGGGAACTTTCTGCTAGAAAGCTGTTGTAACTTGATGTCCTGCGTCTAATACTAAAGATCTTTTGTGCTCCATTTCTCTCTTTTATGCTGCCTTCTGTGCTTAATTCTTTTGTCTGTCTGCATTCGTATACTGAGACTCTGAATCCTGAATCCGGTGTGCGATTGGGGACTGTACCCTAAAATTCGCCCTGAAGGATACATAGGAGAGGAAAAACGTCCTTGTTGCTTTCTTTTATGCTGCTCGGTGGATCGAGGTTTCTGTTATTCCCTCGTCTTAATCGGCTGTTACTCTGAACCCTGAATTCCAGCGAGAGAGAGAGGAGAACCCTGCGAACCCGTCCAGAGGATACATAGGAAGGTCGACACTGCGTTTCTTTCGTCTATTCTTGGTGTTCTTTGCTGCTATTCGAGTTATTAGTGAGTGATCGTGCTTCCTGTTCTTCCCCACCTTGAATCATCAATCTCTAACCCTTACCCCTTTTTATTTCTTTCTCTAACCCGAACTCCTTTTATCTCTTTCCCGCACTCTTATCTCAAACCCCAAAAGTAGATTAGTATAGGAGCCGGCCTTCTCCGGAGATTGGCACGAGGGGCATCTCTTCCCTTCGGCCTTTCAATGTTGGTCGCAGGTCCAGGGTGCGCAAACCCACCGAAAGTCCTTTCCTGTGCGGATTTGATGACCAACAGTTTCTGGCACGCCCGATGGGACCCAAGGTCCCATATTTGAGAAAATTTCTAGCCCGTCTTCATCGGAGCCAGTAGTTCTAACAAAGTTCCCGGTGAGATCCGGTCAGTCTCATCCCCTGAGTAGTAGTGAGAATCGATGCTCTCATTACCAAAAGACTCTTAGCATCTGGCGACTCTGTTTTACCCGAAGAATCTCTAAAGTCGTAAAGACCAATGCCTAAACCTGGTTTTCATAACCAGGACTCCCCGTGTCTTAAGAAGGTCCGAGTTCGGTGAATCTCTGACCCGTCTTCATCCGATAAAATCACCTGGCGACTCAAAGATCCAGATTTCCTGGTCGTAGGCGCCTTTCAAATCCGAAAGAAGATATCCCGGAGGAATCAAGGTTCGGTGAGCAGCCTTGACCTCATCAGCGGAGAAAGAATGTTCACCTAACGGCTCCAACTCAGCGGCGACAACCTCGGTTTCCATAGGCTACTGTCGTAATGGCTGGGAGAAGCTTTCCTAGCTGGAACGATCCAGGCCCCCTTAATATCCAAAGCTACCACGAGATTCCCAAAAGTGCTTTGAAATCATTGTCAAAATACAACGGCACCGAGGGAATGGCCAGAGAGCACCTTGAAGATATTGCCGATTTAGCAACCCTCCATGACATTATCCATGAAGATGTCATGATCAGACTTCTTATTTTATCACTGGAAGGAAGGGCGCTATGGTGGTACAGATTGCTCAGGCCCAAAAGCATCTGCTCATGGGATGACTTAGCGGGGGCATTGATCGAAACGTTCGATGGCTCTCAGGACCCCTTCCATCTCTTCGCATACCTCTCCACCATCAAGAGAGCACCTTCGAAAGGTATCACGGACTTCAATGTCCGATTCTGCAGAAGTTGGAAGAGAATCCCGTTGGAGATCCAACCGACGCCCGCCCAAGCCCATCTCTTCTATGTTCGGGCCTTCCACCCGGACATAAGCCTCATTCTACTGCAATCAGGGGAACGAAGGTTCCCTCAAATATTCGAAGAGGCAATACGAGCGGAACAACTTCTGCTCCTATCGGGAAAGTGGCAGTGGAGAGAAACTCCGTCGCTTCCCCCGATAATTACGGCTCCTGTTCGGCCAACGCAGTACTCTTCATGGGGTATTCCTCACACTGAGCCGAGGCCTGAGACACAGTCATTTGGAGCTCAGGAGGCAGACCTCATACTAGCCCAACAATGGGGATACGCAAGCACGGCCCACCTAATGAACAACATGGCTGCTCGCAATCTCCATCAAGAGGTGAACCGAGGAGAGAAGCAGACTCGAGTGGTAGAACCCGAGAACAAAGAGGGCACATTTTTGCACCCTTTTTGTGTCCCAAGAGATGGCATGCAAGAGTTCAGCCAAAGCTCATCAAGCCTGTCCGATTCAGAGGATGAGCCCGAAGAGTTCCTGGAGGACTACTCTTCGTCGGAGGAACCTTGTTACCATGACAGTAGGATGGAAGAACCTGTACCCGGCCTTCATTTGGAAGAATCTGCAGAATTTTGGCATTGGGTCTGGTACTGGTTCCGGCTATCCCTAAGACCGATGCCCCAAGGAGACTTTCGAGTGGCGAACTTCTTCGCCAACAATCTGAGCATTGGCAGAAATGAAAATCGGTTGCGTTGCTTCCTGTTCGCAGCATGGACAACTTCGAGTAGAAATGATCCGAACTCCGAAGGTCAGCTAAAGTTCAACCTGATCTGGTCGGGTCACTGCAGGTTCACCGGATAATCACCCGAAGTTGAGTCCGTGGTGGCGGCATGCCCATTATGCCGCAAGCTTGTGAATAGTGTAAATAGTTCGGCTGATAAATAAAATGTTGCAAAAGCTCAAGTCGAGTTTTACCTCGGCAACTCCAAAAAAAAAAAAAAAGCTTCGGACCAAGGCCCGAGAAGTACTTCGCCAAGGGGAGTTCAAGCGAAACAGTTTCCAAAGGAGGACCGACGAGCCACCTACTTCGGGCCCGAAGCGTAGAGAAACAGCTCGGACCAAGGGTTCGCCCCGAAGCACTTCAACTCTGACTTCGGTTTCACCAACCCGACAACGGAAAAGGTGGGAGCATTTAAAATGTGCCTAGGGGAACGTGTCGACAGCCGCCTGCAAAAGCGTCCGAAGTGGGCGAGTTAAATGAAAAGGTGGCGGGTACATCCTTTAGGGATTCGGTTAGGGAAAAAGTTCATGCTCGGGTACAAAGTGGCAGAGGGTCACGCTTCCAAAGCGAGCCGCAATCATCACAACACACAGCCCTGTGTACAACTCTACCATGCGGCGAATTGGACGAAGCAAGGCGAAGTTAATTATGGCAAGTGCCATAAATACTGGTGGTTGCCTTCTACGGCTATATAACATAGACTCCAGCAGTAACAAAGCTATTTGCCCAATAATTCATGCAAACTTCGCTACTAGCCTTCAGGCTCCCCTATCTTGCGCTTCGAATTTACCGATCCCGAAACCCTCCGCATTGTTTTCTCCATCATCCCTAGCACTATGGGGAAGAAGAACTCTAAAGAAAAGGGGAAGGAACCAGAAGTGACGGCCCTCGAGCAGCCAAAAGCAAAAGGCCATGACAAAGGGCCGAAGAGAGTTGATGTTAGCCGCCGCCCCGAGAAACAAATCATGAGAGAAAGGGAGGATTCTGGGGATGAGCAGCCTGAAGAACCACCAGTCGACAGGTGGGATAGGATCAGAGACACCAAGCTATCGAGGAGCGTGGCTGAACTCAGAAGCACCATCGAGTTCATGAAGAACAGGCTCTCGACAGACAACAAGAGAGCTGCCGCTTACTACTCCCAGATATACTGGTATCTGACGCCCCCCACACATCACTGCCCTGAGCTGATTGATGCCATCGCACAGAACTATCAGCCCTCCTCCAGGCAAGTGGTAGACGCCTCCGGGCACAAGCTTTTCTCCATTTTGAAGGAAGATGTCCAGGCAGCCTTTGCGCCACAGCAAGGCCCTCCTAAGGGGTACACAGTTCGCAACGTTATTCTTAGCGAACAGATGGAGAGATTCGCGTCCTCCAACTACATAATCAATTTCTTGCAACAGAGCCTCAAGAGCGGGCTTCCTTCGGGAAAATTGCCCCAGATGCCCCTACCCTTGGAGGCCTTCAAAAATGCCGACATCTTCTCTATCATTGCATGGGTGGCAGGCCTGTCTACCGACGCTTCGGTGCACCCATGGCAGGTGTCTTTGGCCGAGTGTATCTCCAGAGGGGAATTTTATGCCCCTGATGCTTCGAGGCCGAGCACCAACCCAGTATTTTTTGACTGGGCAGAATGGGTGGCCAGGACCCTACATACACGGCTCGCAAGCATGAAGAATCCTGGAACAAATAAGTACTTCTCGCCCTGTTCTCTCCTTGTTTGGTTATTTTTCTATCATGTACATAGAAGTTTCCCTTATATTGCTATTACGACGAGCGGCGAGGATGGAAATCCTCTGCCTGTATACCAGTGGACCCCTCTCCTATTGAAGACGGAGTCCTATTATTCTTTTAACCAACAATTTTTGGGACCCGCGATGCATATGCTAACGGGGTCTTCCCCTCGAGTCCCCCTCCTCTTAAGGGACAAAGTGGTACAAGAAAGGAGGGGAGACATTTTTCAGCTGACACAGGGGCTTGTAATTCGCATATTCGGCTTCACAGGGAGGCCTTTTCTACTGCCAGTCTATCCCTCCGAATACCAGTTCGCATTGGAGGCCGCTCGGCAGAGTGATGCAACAAACGCCATTTATGGCCATGGACGGAAATGGGCTCACACCTACGATTTCCCTTTCAAGATGGGAGTTATCGAGGTGTTTGCCCTCAAACAAAATGTTTTCTTGGAGGAGAAGCTCACCAATTTTGGCCTAGTCCAGCTTCCTCAGCAATGGCTCTATGACCCCTTGGGGGTAATGAGGGACCATCTGCGATTTAAGAACTTCCACGCTTGCCCCTATCCCAAAATTGTGGAGCAGAGGAACAATCCCAGTGGGAGGGATCTGGAGTGGCATTTGGAGAAAATGGAAACGCTACCTCCCTGGCATGAGTTCTACCCGATGGAGGTCGCATATGACCCAGTTCGGCACCCTCTCCCGAGCCCCAACTCTACCTTCTGGAAGAAGGCAAAGGATGATTTGAAGGAAGCAACGAAAGATTGGGACGTGGCCCAATTAAGAGAGTGGTGGATAATGAGGGTCCATCATCGGAAGACAAATTCTTACGGTCTTTTGTCATCTGACAAAGACTTCATAGCGGTCTATGAGGCCAATGCCGGGACATGGAAGCCTCTATCCTTCGTCGACCTCATTCCTCCAGCTATCCCAGGTTCGGGCGAAAGCCCAAAGAGAAAGGAAACTACTTCGGAGCCAAAGAAAGGAAAGAGGACCAAAGCCACGCCACAGAGGCCACCTCCAGTACCTGTGGGAGGCCAAGACACGAGCTCCAAAGAGTCTGAACAGCCGCTGGTGAGGACAAAGAGAAAGAGGCCAGAATCAGTGCAAGTGCCTCCAGGCCATCCAAAGCGCCTTCGCACAGGGTTTTCGAGCCCTTCCACTAGGAAACCTACATCGGGTCCATCCGAAACAATCATTGAGAGTGCCACGCCACCAAGCGCCGCAACCGTCCCGGATATCAATGTCATCAATGTGGAGGAACTCCTCCAATCCGAAGGGGACGCCGAGGAAGAAACCATGGAGGTTGGAGATGCCGAAGCAGAAGAAGGACAAGATGCGGCTGCACCGGAAGCCACCACTACCACAATGCCAGGAGGGCACTCAGGTACGCATTCTCCACCCCTTGCTCAAGACTCACCCATGCCCCCTACGGCCATGGCCGAAGGTTCTCACCAGTCTCCCCTACGTAGCCCATCGCCCCATCACACCTCACCCGTGACTAGTCCAATTCCATCCCACGATCCCGACCGAGATAAATCCATTGATATCACTTCGCCCACTCACGCTGCCATTCCCTTGGTTTTTAGCAGGAGCGAAGGTATCGCTTCAACACCGAGCCCCACCACCCAATCCCTCATCTCGCATGATGTGGCCGCCATTGCCGAAATGCCCGCTACACCCACCGTCGGACCTTCTGGCGAGACATCCCCCATCCATTCCCTATATTTGTTCACTCCTTTGGCTGGTGACCCAGCCTTGTTTGAATCAGAGATGTCTCTGATCAAGGAACGCCCTCTTGCCGAGAAGCTGCTCCAATCTCGGCAGAACACCGACAAAATCTTGAAGGAGGCAAGAAAGAAAAGAGGGCGAGCAACGGCTCAAGTTGAAAAATGCGCCGTGTTTGATTTGAAAGCCGAAAAGATGCACAAGATCAAGAAGGTCCCTAAGGTGCAAAAACCCCTGGATGAAATGACTCCAGCGGACTATGATTACCAGGAAACACCTAAGGACCTGGTGCATCTAAATGTAGACAATGAATCGGCATCCATGCATGTCCGAATTGAGACCTTTAGGGCTCACGCAGTCATCGCCAACCAACGCAGGATCGAGGCCGAGGCCGCCAATGTTAAGCTAGAAGAAGATTTGGCGAGGGTTCGCTCCAAGTTGGCGGAGGCCGAGGGGAAGTGCAAGGCCATGAAAAAGGAAATGCGCACCCTAAAACAGCAGGTTCAACAGCTCCAGTCTACAGCCGAGAGCCAAGCGCAGAAACAGATCGAGAGCGATCTAAAGGCCAAAGAGCTGGAAGACAAAGTTACACAAATGCAGGCCCAGCTACACGAGAAGGAAGACCTGACGGTGTTCGATAGGAGCAGAATCAAGGAGATTCGCGCCCACTTGCTCAAGAATTTTAGGTCTCGGTGTTCCAGCGCCCTCACAATACTAACCTTCATCACCGAAGCCCAGCACGCTATTGTCGAAGGAGGGCCAATCATTGATGAAGTCACACAGAAAGCCAGGCGCCGGCTCAAGTTAGCCTTCGACATCCAAAATGCGAAATATCAAGACTTGCAGGTCACTGCAATGACTCGGACGGCTAGGGATTGGTCCACGGCCCAGGCCACGGTTCGCGCCTTCTTCTCCAAGGTGCGAAAAGCTCAGAAGGCGAGAAGCCTCCAGGACATCTTTGACAATGAGCAGCGCGCCTCCATGAATTATTTTCAGGACCTTTCCTCCTTGGGTTTCCCGAGTTTCACAGACGATGACGGGAACCTTCTGACTAAAGATGACCTCAAGCCAGTCTGGCTCCAGTTCGAGGGCGATGTCTCAGAGATAGACGGGTGGGCGGAGCCGATCTCAGAGGGGCAGGTGACCGACTTCATCTTGAGATACTGCAAGATGGTCGCATGCCTAAATGATTTATTCATCAGGGCCAAACATGCTGACATTGGGCAAATTGATCGGTTTCGCGTTTTGGTTAAGGCACTACAAGATCAAGAACCATTCCAAAAGAGTGCCTGGACTCATGTCCGAAAAATGATGAAGCGCATCCGCGATCGCCTCGAACCATCGCCTCAGCCAGAAGCCACGCCGGAGGAGGAAGAGGAAGAAGAAGAAGAAGGAGAAGAGGAGCAAGAAGAGGAACAGACCAGAAGCAGGGTCTGGGGAAGACCAATGACTCTATAGCCCAATGGATCAGGGCTAAAGGGTTCTTCTGGCCGAGACGAGCTCGTCACCCCGCGAGCCGCCAAGAATGTTGACACTTTTTTGCCACATTATACAAGGGGTAGAAGATAGTAGAATTTTGTATAGTATTTCCTTGTTGAAAGTTTTCTTTTATTTTAAGTTACAGCAATTTTGACTCTCCCTATCATAGAATGAAGAAGAAAGAGCTTCGCTACCAAACAGGCCAAGGAAAATTGCTTCACCGAAAGAAAAAGAGGAGGACGTGAAAAGAGCTTCGGGCCCGAAGCACTTCAAAACACCACTTCGGGCGAAAACCTTGCGAAGTAATTTTGCCGAGGAAAATACAAAGATAACGCTTCGCACCCGAAGCATTTTCAGCAACCGCTTCGGGCGAAAGTTTTGCGAAGCGGCATCCAAACGACCTCGCCGAAGGAGGAGAGCATAATCCAAATCAGCCAAGGCAAGAAAAATACTTCGGGCCCGAAGTATTCCCAACACCTACTTCGGCCAGTTTTCGCCCGAAGCAGTGGTGCCCGAAGCAAAATGACAGAGAAGCGCTTCGGGAGGATATGCCCCGAACTACAGTTTTGAGAAGGAGTCGGGCCGAAACATTTTCCAGCCGAAGCAGTTTCGCCAGCAAAGGACAAAGAGCCCCATTTCAAAGATGAAACCCGATCGGCAATCAACATCCCCGAAGAAGTTTCCGCGAAGCATTATTTTGCGAAGAACAAAAGAAGGAGAATCTACTTCGGCCCAAGGCTTCGGCGAGGCGGATATGTAGCGAAGCACTTTTCGGGCCCACGTTCCAAGGCGGGCAGCTTCCCAAGGTGATCAAAAGCCCCTTAAGTACCCCCTTCCTTGCCCGATAAGTCCGCTGACCAATTTTGGCAAACGAAAGGGACGTAACAGTCCTCGAAGTAAAACCCGACGGGCATAGCGATCACTCAAGCACAGCATCCAGAAGCCAGGGACACTCGGGCGGCGCATTAAATGAATGTTTCCATGGTTGACCCGGTCACAGTTGCCAGTTTCGATAACCGATTTGAAAACTCAGTCGCAGCAGCCGCGAGGAGCCGATTTCTCAGAGCCCGAAGATGTACTCCGCCATTTTTGTAATAATGACTCAGAGGGTCGGGTCCTCTATAAAAACCCAGGCTTTGCAATGTAAAAAGGGGGGAACTTTCTGCTAGAAAGCTGTTGTAACTTGATGTCCTGCGTCTAATACTAAAGATCTTTTGTGCTCCATTTCTCTCTTTTATGCTGCCTTCTGTGCTTAATTCTTTTGTCTGTCTGCATTCGTATACTGAGACTCTGAATCCTGAATCCGATGTGCGATTGGGGACTGTACCCTAAAATTCGCCCTGAAGGATACATAGGAGAGGAAAAACGTCCTTGTTGCTTTCTTTTATGCTGCCTGGTGGATCGAGGTTTCTGTTATTCCCTCGTCTTAATCGTTGTTACTCTGAACCCTGAATTCCAGCGAGAGAGAGAGGAGAACCCTGCGAACCCGTCCAGAGGATACATAGGAAGGTCGACACTGCGTTTCTTTCGTCTATTCTTGGTGTTCTTTGCTGCTATTCGAGTTATTAGTGAGTGATCGTGCTTCCTGTTCTTCCCCACCTTGAATCATCAATCTCTAACCCTTACCCCTTTTTATTTCTTTCTCTAACCCGAACTCCTTTTATCTCTTTCCTGCACTCTTATCTCAAACCCCAAAAGTAGATTAGTATAGGAGCCGGCCTTCTCCGGAGATTGGCACGAGGGGCATCTCTTCCCTTCGGCCTTTCAATGTTGGTCGCAGGTCCAGGGCGCGCAAACCCACCGAAAGTCCTTTCCTGTGCGGATTTGATGACCAACATGTCCCCCTCCTTAAAAAGTTGTACTTGGTAACTTGACTGCTTCTCTCTCCCTTGGATCCTTGGCTTGATGCCTAGGATAATTTGGGTGCTCTAGTGTTTGTTACCAACGAGGATCCATTTTTTTGTATCTAGGAAGATGTTACCAGCACTTCTTCTTTCAAGCAGGGATGGGGTTTGATGCCAAAGTCTCCTAATGATAATGTTGGGTGGGAGTCATTTCGAGTGGTGGATAAACTGAAGAACACAAGCTTATACTGAGAGGGGGGGGTGAATAGTATAAGACCTCTTTTTACTTTTTCCTTTATACTTCAAAACAGTAAAGCAATATACGCAAAGCAATATCAAAGCAATGCACAATATCATCCACAAAGTGACACCAATTTTAACGTGGTTCACCCAGAATGGTCAGGCTACGTCCACAAAAATTTTCTCTAAAAGTTATCTCAAAGTTCTTTGGGAATCCTTCCCAATTACAATGTTTATGAGCCTCAGCCCAAAGGAGATACCTTCCCCCAAACAAAATTTATGAGCCTCTGCTCAAAGGAGATACCTTCCCCTTTGCTCTGGAAATGATCCCTCAGAAGATCAACTACCTCTACCTCTTGCTAGAACGTGGAAATCCTTTCCACCGAAGACCTCCTGTCCTCAATGCTTAGCCTAAGAGACCTTTTCCTTTTATGATCACATCCACAACAGCTCAGCAACCCGTACCAAACACAGTCAGTTGGTCTAGTACAAGTCTTCCTCTGTCTGTCAGATCTGTCCAACACTTGAACAAATCAATCCTCTACACACAAGCCTTCTCAAAGACTTACCAAATCTATCCTTAGGTTCTTCTCAAAGAACCAGTGCACCTCTGTCCTCATACAGTAGCACTCCACGTTCGTATTTGCCCTTTGTGCTCTCTATGCCCTCTGCTCTTTCTGTGCACTCACAGTCGCATTTGGTCAAACTTCAACCTTTGCACTGTCTACGCAATCACAGCGGCACTTAGAACAATTCACCATGACTCTTCGCTCACTCTACACACTTCGATCAAATTTTGCACTCTGCTCTCGATGATCGAACTTCTCACTCTGTGCTCTATCTGCGAACGTCACAACCAACAACATTTTCAACTCTTCAAAACAACCTGCCTTTTATAATAACACTTTCAAGATCAAAACCTTAATCTTAGTCGACTATAACCCTAATCTTTAGTCGGTTGCACAACCCTAAACTTCATCGGTTGCAAACCCTAATCTTTGTCGGCTCACATTTAACTTTGTCGGCTTCAACTGCCTCTGTAACTCTTCTGTAGCTTTTTCTGTGAAACTACATGTCATGATATTGCGACACCTTTGCAACCGTACACTTTATTTTGGCTTTTGTCATGATATCGCGACACTTCTACCTCTGTAGACTTCGTCTTCACTTCTGTCATGATATCGTGACACTTTTGTCTTCATAGCCTTCCTCTCTGCTTTTGTCGTGAAATCGCGACACTTCTCCTATAGAAGACCTGCTTTCAGTTTCTGTCATGAAATCGCGACACTTTTGCTTTCGTTTGCTTTCTTTTCTGCTTGTCACGAAATCGTGACACTTTTTGCATCTATATGCATTATTTGCAACCCGTCGTGAAATTGCGACACTTTTAGCTTCCGTACGCTTTCCTTGTAACCCGTCGCGAAATCGCGATGCTATCAACTTTTCATACGTTTTCTTTGCAACCTGTCGCAAAATCACGATGCTTTTAGCTTTCGTACATTTTCTTTGCTCTTTGAGTCACAAAATTGTGACATGTCGCAATATCATGACACTTTTCTAACTTGCTTTCTATCTCCTTCTTAAGTCGTGAAAATGTGACATATCACAATATCGTGTCACTTTTCCTCCTTAGCTCTTTTCTGTTCTTCAGGTCGCGAAAACCCAACATGTCGCGATATCACGACACTTTTTCTCCTTAGATCTTTTCTTTTCTTCGGGTCACAAAAACCTGACATGTTGTGATATCACGACACTTTTTCACTGCGAGCTCTTTCTCTCAAACCTGTCAGCTTGGGGTTTGCAAAAGACCTTTGAAACTGTCATGCCGTAACCTTCATCAAAACAAATTATTTGACATCAAATCAAATTCCTTCAAAATCTTCTTGACATCAATGACAACTTATATACTTGAGCAAAGGCAATGTACCCAAAGTACCCAAAATTGCCAACAATCTCCCCCTTTGTCATTGATGGCAAACCTTTATTGAAAACACTTCTCAAGAGCCAAAACTAAAACCAATTGTGCTAACAATTTAGAATCTTCCTTTGAATTTTTGCTCCCCCTGACTTGAAGCTTTCCTCTTCACTTTGAAGCTCTCCCTCTTACTCATATCTCTCCCCCTTTGTCATCAATGGAAAAGGGTCACCTTTGGGGCTCGGGACTAAGAATGGGCCTCTTAGCTTAGTCCCTCCCCCACCTCCTGATGAGGTAATTAATTTTGGGGTGGGAGTAAAACTCCCATTAGGCACTGATCATCATCAGTGTCTATAACTTCCTTGTCAAGCCTTCTCTTGAACTCTTTGTCCATATTCTTGTTCCTCGTCACTGTTCTTGTTCTTGTTCTCATCCCTGTTCTTGTCCATGCCTTGATCCTTGGACCTGATCATGCCACTGTTCCTGTTCCTGTATTTTGGAATTTTAGCTCTACACTGTCTGATTGTGTGACCTTCATTGTTGCACTTGAAACACTTGATAATGTTATTTCTTTGAGGTAAACCTGATATTTGAATCCACCAGTTCTGACCAAACCTGTTCTAATCAAACCTGTTATGGCCAAACCTGTTCTGACCAAACCTGTTCCTGTTATGTGCCTTGCAATAAACTGCCTTGTGCCCAAACTTTTGACAAGAGTAGCAATACCCTTGAAAGAAACTAGCACTTCTGAAATTGTCGTTTACCTTCTTTACTTGAGCCATGCAATGTGAAGCCATGTGACCAAACTTATGACAAGCAAAACATTTGCCTTGAAATTTTCCTTTATTTGACCTCTTGGGTCTTGAAAACTTCTTCTCATTCTGAATTTTGTTTTTTGTTTCTATGCATCTATCATTCAAGGACTCATGATCTAAAATAATTTCCTCATAAGAACTTTCTTCCTTTTGGAGTCTCTTACTAGACTCTCCAACTTGTTCCTTGTGTGGCTTAACAAAACCAAGGCCTGTTTTATCTGTTGTCTTTCTTTGAACTTTGATGAGTGACTTAACCTTTTTGGAGCTATCTTGAAACTTGTAAAGCTTATCCTTGTACTCTTTAGTTTCTTCTTTCAAAGAAGCCATTTTTTGTTCTAAATCACTATACTCAAGAACCTTAGACTCTAACTCATCCTTGAGTTCTTGTGTCTTAGCTATAGAGAAGTCAAGACTTTCTATAAGATCATATCTCTCCATACAACATTCATCTAACTTATCCTTGAGTCTAGCATTATTCTTTCTTTCCTTTTCCAAAACACTAAGAGCACTAATAAGTTCACTTTCAAGATCCTTTATTTGATTTCCTTTTGAATCATCAAAGCCTTTTTCAGATTTCTTATCACTAGAGGTGCTACCCTTTTCAAAAACCATACATGCATCTTCCTTATAGTTTTTTGAAGCATCCTCATACATACTAGAAACCAAATCATTATTTGTACAATCATCCTCAAGGTGACCAAAATTTCCACATCTAAGACAATTCATGATAATGAATCTATGTTTCGGTTCTTCCTCTTTTTCTGATATAAACAACATCTCATTTTCATTATCACTTGAATAACTTTCACTATCACTACTAGAACACTTACTTGCTTTGTCTAGATAGAAACTCTTCTTGTTCTTATGAGAATACCTCTTTCCTTGATTGTTGTGCTCATATTTGTTCTTTCTGTGATGCTTATGCTTTTCAAAAACCTTGCTCTTAGAGTCCTGTTTATCTTCATCACTTTCATTCTTGGGAACAGTACAGTCAGTAGCATGATGACCAAACTTTCCACAATTAAAACATCTTATATTTTTCATGCTTTTGTGCTTTCTAGAGAACTTGCCTTTCTTGCTGTAATATGCCTCTTCATCACTAGAAGACTCATCACTATCTTGAAGTTGTTTACCCTTGGATTTCTTGGTAGCCTTGAAAGTTGCCTCTTTCTTGACATCAACCTCCACTTGAGTTCTCAACTCAAATGCTGCAAGTATACTATGGAGCTCATCCTTTTTCAACTTATCCAAATATTTAGCTTCCTCAATAGCAAAAATATTTTCACTAAATCTATTAGGAAGAGATCTTAAAATCTTATCACAAACATCATTTTCAGCAAGCTCAAGAGCTAAGTCTTTCATGGAGTTAACAACTTCATCTATACGAAGCATGTAGTCACTAATATTTTCATCATCATTCATCTGGAGTTGTTCAAACATACCTTTGAAGTGTCTCAACTTGGCCTTTCTAACATTTGTATCACCTGTATGAACCACCTTCAACTGTTTCCACATTTCACTAGCTGTCTTGCAGTGAATCACTTTGGTGAGATCTGCTTTCTATAAGCCTTTCAGGATTGCATTCATTGATTTTGAATTGTTGTGATGTAGGAGCATTTCTTATTTAGTATTAGGACCATGTACAGGAATAGTGTACTCATCTTCAATCACTTCCCATACCTCATTACCAAGTGCCATTAGATGAACCTTCATCCTTGCACTCCAAAGACCAAAATTTGACCCATCAAGAATAGGTCTTGCATTGCTACTTGAATGATCCATTGTGTTCTTGACTAGCTTTTCCTTCAAGCTGTTAAACTTTTCAAAGGCACCCGCTCTGATACCAATTGAAGAACACAAGCTTATACTGAGAGGGGGGGTGAACATTATAAGACCTCTTTTTACTTTTTCCTTTATACTTCAAAACAGTAAAGCAATATACCCAAAGCAATATCAAAGCAATGCACAATATCATCCACAAAGTGACACCAAGTTTAACATGGTTCACCTAGAATGGCTGGGCTATGTCCACAAAACATTTCTCTAAAAGTTATTTCAAAGTTCTTTGGGAATCCTTCCCAATTACAATGTTTATGAGCCTCGGCCCAAAGGAGATACCTTCCCCCAAATAGAATTTATGAGCCTCTGCTCAAAGGAGATACCTTCCCCTTTGCTCTAGAAATGATCCCTCAAAATATCAACTGCCTCTACCTCTTGCCAGCATGTGGAACTCATTTCCACCGAAGACCTCCTGTCCTCAATGCTTAGCCTAAGAGACCTTTGCTTTCTATGATCACATCCACAGCAGCTCAGCAACCTGTACCAAACACAATCAGTTGGTCTAGTACAAGTCTTCATCTGTTTGTCATATCTGTCCAACACTTGAACAAATCAATCCTCTGCACACAAGTCTTCTCAAAGACTTGCCAAATCTATCCTCAGGTTCTTCTCAAAGAACCAGTGCACCTCTATCCTCATACAACAACACTCCATGTTCGTCTTTGCCCTTTGTGCTCTCTATGTCCTCTACTCTTTCTGTGCACTCATAGTCGCACTTGGTCGAACTTCAACCTTTGCACTGTCTGCGCAATCACAACGACACTTAGAACAATTCACCATGACTCTTCGCTCACTTTGCACACTTCGATCAAATTTTGCACTCTGCTCTCGGCGATCGAACTTCTCACTCTGCGCTCTATCTGTGAACGTCACAACCAACAACCTTTTCAACTCTTCAAAATAGCCTACCTTTTACAATAACACTTTCAAGATCAAAACCTTAATCTTAGTCGACTGTAACCCTGATCTTTAGTCGGCTGCACAACCCTAAACTTTGTTGGCTACAAACCCTAATCTTCGTCAACTCACATTTAACTTTGTCGACTTCAACTGCCTCTGTAACTCTTCTGTAGCTTTTGTCGTGAAACTACAACATGTCACGATATCGTGAAACCTTTGCAACCGTACACTTTCTTTTGGCTTTTGTCGTGATATCGTGACACTTCTGCCTCTGTAGACTTTGTATTCACTTTTGTCACGATATCACGACACTTCTGCCTTCATAGCCTTTCTCTTTGCTTTTGTCGTGAAATCGTGACACTTCTCCTATAGAAGACCTACTTTTAGTTTCTGTCACGAAATCGTGACACTTCTGCTTTCGTCTACTTTCTTTTTTTCCTGTCACAAAATCGTGACACTTTCTGCATCCGTACGCATTCTTTGCAACCCGTCATGAAATCACGATGCTTTCATCTTTCGTACGCTTTCCTCGTAACCAGTCACGAAATCGCAATGCTATCAACTTTCCTTAGCACTTTTCTTTTCTTCGGGTCGCAAAAACCTGACATGTCATGATATCACGACACTTTTTCACTGCGAGCTCTTTCTCTCAAACTTGTCAGCTTGGGGTTTGCAAAAGACCTTTGAAACTATCATGTCGTAACCTTCATCAAAACAAATTATTTGACATCAAATAAAATTCCTTCAAAAGGTTCTTGACATCAATGACAACTTATATACTTGAGCAAAGGCAATGTACCCAAAGTACCCAAAATTGCCAACATAAACCTGCATAATGGATCTTCACCATTGCAATTATTCCCATTTTTTTGCTTTTGATCTTGAGATGTACACTCAATCATTATTTTTAGTATGTAATCATTCCATTCTATTAGCTAGTTTATAGCGTCTACCTGCTAGTTCTATAAGGCAATTTTGATTAGATGTTAGTTGGTTTCCTGGTTTTCCATGTTGTTTTAATGATGATGGTTTTTTTGTTGATGGCATTGGCCACATGGTGTGTTTATACACCTCTTATTTTTATTTATAAAAATGTATTCTATTAATCCTTTAATACAAATGCCTTTTTACATAAAAAAAAATTATTAACTTAAAGTAATTTAAAAAATTAAACACATAATGTTCTTTAATAGCAACCAATTTATAAGTACACAAGTAATAAAACTTATTTTTTTTAGTACTAAACTAATATTGATGGTTTTAATGTACTACCTTAGAGAATCTTCTTTTGATGTCAGTTTAAATATCCATTCTTTGTCTTACCGTAGAGATCCCTTTTATCTCATATTATGATCATTTAATGTGGAAATTATATATTTTATATTAACACTTCTTGTCATGTGTAGATACACATGGTAGACATAACTATTAGGGATCCATGTGGTTATTTTATGGTGGTAATATATTAAAATATGAAGCTCAAAATGTTAGAAATCTTCAATTAAAAGTAAGTCCATTAACAATAGCAATTGCATAAATAAATAGAAAATGTGAAAAAATAAATAATAAAGTGCTTGAGATATACGGAAAAGAAATGTTGCATCTTTATTAATCAAGAGAATCATATACCATAGGCCTCTTCGAGGGGAAACCTCATTAGAAGTAAAATTATATTACAATTTGAGAAAATACTTGATACATTTTATTTTTCCCCTTTTCTTTATAAAGACTACTTATCTACCCTAATTCTAAAGCTCAAAGGTAAATCCATATGCAAGGGGGACCTCAACTAGTAACTCCTACTTACAAGGGAGTCATAATTTCACTACCCACAACATCACCTTTGATCACAAAATACTTGGAGAAATTAGATGTTGCTAGCATGAGTATTGATAACATAGCTTGTTTGAGGTTCAAAAAGGCTTGTTCTACTAGTTCTGACCATACAAAGAGTTCTTTCTCAATATTTATGTCAATATAAAATCAGTATTTCCATAGTGTTTAACAATTATTTTATAACCAATAAGATCCAAAAAACCCCAAAGGCCCTTTAGAGTGTGGGGATTTTCCCATTCTTGTATGGTAGTGATTTTTCTTGGATACACCTTAACCTCTTCTATTGAAACTATGTGGCCCAAGTACTCTACTTCCTACATTTCAAAAGAGCATTTATACCACTTTTCATACAATTGACTATTGGATAGGAGCATTCAAATGTTATAGATGTTCCTCCCATGAGTGAATATAAATTAACATATCATCAAAGAAGACCAAAATAATTTTTTGCAAAAAAAACCAAAATATAGCATTAAGACTCTACAAGGTGGAAGGTGCATTAGTGAGACTAAAAGACATGACAAGGGATTCATAATGACCTTATGAGTCTAAAATGTTATTTTTAGAATATATTCTTACCTTATTCTAATCTAATTATATCCCGAGTGCTAGTCTAACTTGAAAAAAAATCGAGCATCATGGAGCTTATCAAAAAAATAATCAATGATTGGAATGGGAAATTTATCTTTGATAGTAATTTTGTTGAGCTTGCAAAAATCCATGCATAACCACCAAGGTCCATATTTCTAATACACCAAAAACACTGGTGAGGAATAAGGACTAACACTTGCTATAATGACTCATGTTGCTAGTAGATTCTACATCATCTTTTCAATATTAATTTTTTGAACATAAGGGTACGTATAGGGGTTAATGATGGGTGGTAAGCTTCCTAGTACAATATGGATGAAATGATCTTGAGTGTGCCATGGGGGTAGAACTTGTGGATTATAAAATACTAAAACATATTTATCCAAAACGAGTTACAATCTGATTTGTTGAGTTATATCATCGAAAGTCGAGGCCTATATTAAAAATAGTTGTACCACTACTCTTGTGAGATAATTTCTTTACAAAAAATATATAGTATAGATTAATAAGCTAGGCAAAGCTTTTTTCATACCATGGAGAGTATATTGTGTTCCTTGTTGAGTGAATTGCATCTAAAGTTTAGAATAATTATATACTATTGAGCCTAAAGTATGAAGCCAATGTGTTCCCAACGCAACATCACATTTTTCCAAAGGAAGGGCAAAAATATTTTCCTTGAGGGTGTATTTGGCCATATTCACCTTGATATATCTACACTTCCCCTTACACAATAGGGTTTTCCCATTGGATATCTTTACATCAAAAGAATTGCATGAATTTATGTAAAAATCTACTCATTTGGAAACCCAAGGATAAATAAAATTATGTGTACTACTAGAATTTGAGTATATAATTTATTAAACCTTGAAATGTCCTACCATATTAATGGTTTGGGGGTGAAAATACTTGCTAGATCATGTATTGAGATTTCTAGTTATCACTCCTCTATCACTTGTGCCACTACTCTATGAGATGATTTATTCAAAAGTTTTTTAATACAACGTACACTAATAAGTTGGTTAGAGTCTGCAGGCATACCATGGAGAGTATATTATGTTACTTATTGATTGAATTGCATCCAAAATTAAAAAATCCCATACTATTGGGACTAAAGTACAAAACCATTGTGTTTCTAACACAACATCATATTTTCCCAAAATAAAGTCAAACATGTTGACCTTGAGGTTGTATTTGACCATCTTCACCTTGGAATTTCTACATTTTCTCGTACATAGTAGGGTTCCCCAATTGACTAAATTTAAATCAAAATAATTGCATGAATTTATGTAATAATCTACTCATTTGTCCACCTAAGGATAAATAAAATTATGGACACTTCTAGATTATGAGTATTATGATTCATTGACCCTTAAATTTCCCTACCACCTTTATGGTTTGGTGGTGAATATCTCTACTAGAGCATGTACTTATATTTCTAGTCGTTGCTCCTCTATCACTTTAGGATTTTTTTATACTCCTCTTATTTATGATCCTCCTCTTCATTGTACTCCATAGAGGAGGATTCTCTTGGAGAATATTATTAATCGGTACATCCTAATTGTTGGAATATGTAATGCAACATTGTGTAAATTATTCTTAGACTAAAATATAAAGTCTAAAGAATAATATTTGAATTAGAAAATAATTCTACTTTATGTAAAAATATTCCCACCCAATTAATAAATAAAATAAGAGTGCTAGGAATATTTAATTTGTGGGAAAAAGTTATTTCCCCTTTTCTAGCAAATATTAAAAAGTAACCAATCACTTCTTAATATTTTATAGATGTCACTTGTCACACATCTCAAGATAATATTGTGATAAGATGAAGAACACAAGCTTATACTGAGAGGGGGTGGGTGAATAGTATAAGACCTCTTTTTACTTATTCCTTTATACTTCAAAATAGTAAAGGAATATACCCAAAGAAATATCAAAACAATGCACAATATCATCCACAAAGTGACACCAATTTTAACGTGGTTCACCGAGAAAGCCTGGGCTACATCCACAAAACTTTTCTCTAAAAGTTATCTCAAAGTTCTTTGTGAAACCTTCCCAATTACAATGTTTATGAGCCTTGGATCAAAGGAGAAACCTTCCCCCAATCTGAATTTATGAGCCTCTGCTCAAAGGAGATACCTTTCCCTCTGCTATGGAAATGATCCCTTAGAAGATCAACTGCCTCTACCTCTTGCCAGCACGTGGAACTCCTTTCCATCGAAAACCTCCTATCCTAAATTCTTAGCCTAAGATACCTCTGCCTTCTATGATCACATCCACAGCAGCTCAGCTACCTGTACCAAACACAGTTAGTCGATCTAGTACAAGTCTTCCTCTGTCTGTCATATCTGTCCAACTCTTTGAACAAATCAATCCTCTGCACACAAGCCTTCTCAAAGACTTGCCAAATCTGTCCTCAGGTTCTTCTCAAAGAACCAAAGCACCTCTGTCCTCAAGTTATCTGATAGAACTCTCAAAACCTAGCTCACAAGTCCTCTACTAGGACCTGTCCAAATTTGCTCACAAGTCCCCACTAGAACCTCACAAGTCCCCATCGAAACCTGTCCAAAACCTCAGCAAGCTCACCAAGAAAAACTTGCTTAGCATGAACCCACAAAGAGAATTGTTAGAGAACCAATGTGATTCATAAACCTCATAGAAGCATAAAGAGAATTGTTAGAGACTCAATATGTTCTATACTTAACTCCCAATCTCAATCTCAAATCTCATAGAAACATAAAGAGAATTGTTAGAGACCCAATATGTTCTATACTTAACTCCCAATCTCAATCTCAACTCAATATCAAACTCAAAAGAATAAGATAGATGTAGTATGCTTTTCTCAAGAATATGAAACACAACCCAACAATTGCCAACCATGCAATATCTCATATAACAATGATACTTATATTCTTTTCACCAACAACTAGGGTTTCATCATCTCAAAGCAAGTAGCAAGACTTACTAACATAAACCCTATTGCAAAAATGCTTCTTCTTCCTCAACCAGAATTATGCATTCACCCAAAAAATTCAACAATAACTTTAATGCATAAACAATCTTCAATATCCAAAAAATAAGATTCACACCAAATAATACCTAGTAGACAACCTTTTCACTCCAAACTCAATTTCAAAAAATATACCATAAACAACATACATGGAAGATGTTGCCCATACCTTTACTTTGATGAAGAAGGAGAACTCAAAATCTGTCACAACACTAACTCTCAATTTTCCACTAATTAGAGTTAGCAACTATACAATAATACACAATAATAAAGATCCAAAATAACACCTTATTTCTCCAACTTAGTAAAAAACACAAAAGTACAATATACATACAAAGTAAAACCTCTTTACACCTTATTACTCCACATAAACATTAAACATCAATAAACCAATGTCAAAACAAATATGATACCTTAACCTTATACCTCCCGTGCATTCACAACCACTATCCTTTGCACATCGCGACCAAAAGAAAAATCCAACGAAGAGAATCAAACTCGGCACCTGTGCCTTCTAGCGCTTTCGCTTAAATGCCACCGTCGTTGGGTCATAAGTGCCCAACGAAATACTATAGCACTGCCCTCTCTTTTATCTTCCTTTGATGCCAAGAATCTGGAAAACGTAAACGTCTTCCACAAACCACATGCAAACTGGTGAGCGCTATCCAAGACATAAGTCACTGAATGCTTGCATTAGTCATCTCACAGCACAGTTTGAAAAACGTAGTTCAGGAGTAATTGCCAATCCACTACCATCACCCAAAAATTAAGGATGCAGCCCAAGCTCAAATCCGAGTATGCCAAGCATGGTTTCAAAGACGTCAATCAGAGATTCAAAGACACAGAGCAAGCTCAACTCAAAGACACCAAGCACTATTCGAAAGGTAAGGAGCAAATGCAAATTGCAGACACCAAGGGCAAATCAAACGAAATAGAGCAAGTGCAAATTGTAGACGCCAAGCACAAATCGAATGAAATAGAGCAAGTGCAAATCGCAGACGCCAAGCACAAATCAAACGAAATAGAGCAAGTGCAAATCATAGATGCCAAGCGCAAATCAAAAAATACAGAGTAACCACAAATCGTAGATATCAATAATAATTGGAGGTGCTCACTTTAGAAAAATCATCCCCACTTATATAGACATTCTTCCTTAACTGTTTAACGTCGACGCTCCTCCAATGATGGCAACATATCGGCAAAATAATTCTTTTTTCTTTCGTCGCTTAAGGGTTGAAAGTCCCTTTAATAATAATTAAAATAATAATTATTATTTTATTAATAATAAATTAAACTTGGACCTTTTGATAAAGGTTTGAGTTAATTTAATTTAATAATAAACATGGACCTTTGCATTAAGTTAAGCTTGGTTTTAATAAAAACCCTTAATGAGTCCAAATGGTTTTAAGAAAAACCTTTAGCCTTGTCACCATGGTTTTAATAAAAACCCTTTAACATAAAGAAGCTTCTCAAGATATTCTTGACATCACACCCTTTTGATATCAACAAAAATGCCTTTTGACATCAATGACAACTTATACATTTGAGCAAAGGCAATGTACCCAAAGTGCCCAAAATTGCCAACAATCTCCCCCTTTGTCATTGATGGCAAACCTTTCTGAAAACACTTCTCAAGAGCCAAAACCTGAAACCAACTATGCTAACAACTGAGAATATTCCTTTAAAGTTTTGCTCCCCCTGACTTGAAGCTTTCCTCTTCACTTTGAAGCTCTCCCCCTTACTCATATCTCTCCCCCTTTGTCATCAATGGAAAAGGGCCACCTTTGGGGCTCGGGACTAAGAATTAGCCTCTTAGCTTAGTCCCTTCCCCACCTCCTAATGATGTGATTAATTTTGGTGTGGGAGTAAAACTCCCATTAGGCATTGATCATTATTAGCGTCTATAACTTCCTTGCCAAGCCTTCTCTTGAATTCTTTGTCCATATTCCTGTTCTTGTCACTGTTCTTGTTCTTGTTCTCATCCCTATTTTTATCCATGCCTTGATCCTTGGACCTGATCATGCCACTGTTCCTGTTCCTATATTCTAGAATTTTAGCTCTACACTATTTGACTGTGTGACCTTCATTGTTGCACTTATAACAAGTAACAATGTTATTTCTTTTAGGCATACCTGTTCTTTGAATCCACCAGTTTTGACCAAACTTGTTCTGACCAAACCTGTTCTGACCAAACCTATTCTGACCAAATTTGTTCTGATCAAACCTATTCCTGATATTTGCCTTGCAATAAACTACCTTGTGCCCAAACTGTTGAAAAGAGTAGCAATACCCTTGAAAGAAATTACCACCTCTAAAACTGTCATTTACCTTTTTCACTCGAGCCATGCAATGTGAAGCTATGTGACCAAACCTATGACAAGCAAAACATCTGCCTTGAAACTTTCCTTTATTTGACCTCTTAGGTTCTGAAAACTTCTTTTTATCATTCTGAATTCTGGTTTCTATTTTTATGCATCTATCATTCAAGGACTCATGATCTGAAATACATTCCTCATCAGAACACTCTTCCTTTTGGAGTCTTTTACTAGACTCTCCAACTTGTTCCTTGTGATGCTTAACAAAACCAAGGCCTGTTTTATTTGTTGTCTTTCTTTGACCTTTGATGAGAGACTTAACCTTTTTGGAGCTATCTTGAAACCTATGAAGCTTATCCTTGTACCCTTTAGTTTCCTTTTTCAAAGAAGCCATTTTCTGTTCTAACTCACTATACTCAAGAACCTTAGATTCTAACTCATCCTTGAGTTCTTGTGTCTTAGCTATAGAGAAGTCAAGACTTTCTATAAGATCATCTCTCTCCATACAACATTCATCCAACTTATCCTTGAGTCTAGCATTCTTCTTTCTTTCCTTTTTCAAAGCACTAAGAGCACTACTAAGTTCACCTTTAAGATCTACTTCACCTTCCTCTATATGTTTGTTTTTAGAATCATCAAAGCCTTTTTCAGATTTCTTATCACTAGAGGTGCTACCCTTTTCAAAAACCATACATGCATCTTCCTTATAGTTTTCTGAAGCATCCTCATACATACTAGAAATCAAATCATTATTTGTGTAATCATCCTTAAGGTGACCAAAATTTCCACACTTAAGACATTTCATGATAATGAATCTATGTTTTGGTTCTTCCTCTTTTTCTGATATGAACAACATCTCATTTTCATTATCACTTGAAGAAATTTCACTATCACTACTAGAACACTTACTTGCTTTGTCTAGGTAGAAACTCTTCTTGTGTTTGTGAGAATACATCTTTCCTTGATTACTGTGCTCATCTTTGTTTTTCCTATGATGCTTGTGCTTTTCAGAATCCTTGCTCTTACAGTCTTATTTATCTTCATCACTTTCATCCTTGGCAACATTACAGTTAGTAGCATAATGACCAAACTTTCCACAATTGAAACGTCTTATGTTTTTCATATTTTTTTTCTTTCTAGAGAACTTGCCTTTCTTGCTGTAATATGCCTCTTCATCACTAGAAGACTCACCACTCTCTTGAAGTTGTTTACCTTTGGATTTCTTGGTAGCCTTGAAAGCTGCCTCCTTCTTGACATCAACCTTCACTTGAGTTCTCAACTCAAATGTCTGCAAGTATACTATGGAGCTCATCCTTTTTCAACTTATCCAAATCTTTAGCTTCCTCAATAGCAAAAATATTTTCACTAAATCTATTAGGAAGAGATCTTAAAATCTTATCACAAACATCATTTTCAGCAAGCTCAAGAGCTAAGTCTTTCATGGAGTTAACAACTTTATCCATACGAAGCATGTAGTCACTAATCTTTTCATCATCATTCATCTTGAGTTGTTCAAACATACCTTTGAAGTGTCTCAACTTGGCCTTTCTAACATTTGTATCACCTGTATGAACCACCTTCAACTGATTCCATATTTCACTAGCTGTCTTGCAGTGAATCACTTTGGTGAGATCTACCTTCTATAAGCCTTTCAGGATTGCATTCATTGCTTTTGAATTGCTGTGATGTAGGAGCCTATCTTCTTTAGTATTAAGACCATATTCAAGAATAGTGTACTCATCTTCAATTACTTCCCAAACCTCATTACCAAGTGCCATTAGATGAACCTTCATCCTTGCACTCCAAAGACCAAAATCTGACCCATCAAGAATAGGTGCTGCATTGCCACTTGAATGATCCATTGTGTTCTTTACTAGCTTTTCCTTCAAGCTGTTAAACTTTTTGAAGGCATCGACTCTGATACCAATTGAAGAACACAAGATTATACTGATAGGGGGGTGAATAGTATAAGACCTATTTTTACTTATTCATTTATAATTCAAAATAGTAAAACAATATACCCAAAGCAATATCAAAACAATGCACAATATCATCCACAAAGTGACACCAATTTTAACGCGATTCACCGAGAAAGCTTGGGCTATGTCCACAAAACTTTTCTCTAAAAGTTATCTCAAAGTTCTTTGGAAAACCTTCCCAATTACAATGTTTATGAGCCTCGAATCAAAGGAGACACCTTCCCCCAATCTAAATTTATGAGCCTCTTTTCAAAGGAGATACCTTCCCCTCTGCTCTGGAAATGATCCCTCAGAAGATCAACTGCCTCTACCTCTTGCCAGCACGTGGAACTCCTTTCCACCGAAGACCTCTTGTCCTCAATGCTTAGCCTAAGAGACCTCTGCCTTCTATGATCACATCCACAGTAGCTCAGCTACCTGTACCAAACATAGTTAGTCGGTCTAGTACAAGTCTTCCTCTATTTGTCAGATCTGTCCAACTCTTTGAACAAATTAATCCTCTGCACATAAGCCTTCTCAAAGACTTGCCAAATCTGTCCTCAGGTTCTTCTCAAAGAACCAAAGCACCTCTATCCTCAAGTTCTCTGATAGAACTCTCAAAACTCAGCTCACAATTCCTCTGCTAGGACCTGTCCAAATCTGCTCACAAGTCCCCACCGGAACCTGTCCAAAACCTGCTCACAAGTCCCCACAAGAACCTGTCCAAAACCTTAGCAAGCTCACCAAGAAAAACTTGCTTAGCATGAACCCACAAAGAGAATTGTTAGAGACCCAATGTGATTCATAAACCTCATAGAAGCATAAAGAGAATTGTTAGAGACTCAATATGTTCTATACTTAACTCCCAATATCAATCTCAAATCTCATAGAAACATAAAGAGAATTGTTAGAGAACCAATATGTTCTACACTTAACTCCCAATCTCAATCTCAACTCAATATCAAACTCAAAAGAATAAGATAGATGTAGTATGCTTTTCTCAAGAATATGAAACACAACCCAACAATTGCCAACCATGCAATATCTCATATAACAATGATACTTATATTATTTTCATCAACAACTAGGGTTTCATCATCTCAAAGCAAGTAGCAAGACTTACTAACATAAACCCTATTGCAAAAATGCTTCTTCTTCCTCAACCAGAATTATGCATTCACCCAAAAAATTCAACAATAACTTTAATGCATAAACAATCTTCAATATCCAGAAAATAAGATTCACACCAAAGAATACCTAGTAGACAACCTTTTCACTCCAAACTCAATTTCAAAAAATATACCATAAACAACATACATGGAAGATGTTGCCCATACCTTTACTTTGATGAAGAAGGAGAACTTAAAATCTGTCACAACACTAACTCTCAATTTGCCACTAATTAGAGTTAGCAACTATACAATAATACACAATAATAAAGATCCAAAATAACACCTTATTTCTCCAACTTAGTAAAAACCATGAAAGTACAATATACATACAAAGTAAAACCTCTTTACACCTTATTACTCCACATAAACATTAAACATCAATAAAACAATGTAAAAAAAAGTATGATACCTTAACCTTATCTTATCCTTTGCACACCGCGACCAAAAGAAAAATCCAACGAAGAGAATCAAACTCGGCACCTGTGCCTTCTAGCGCTTTCGCTTAAACGCCACCGCCATTGGGTCACAAGTTCCCAATGAAATACTACAGTGCTGCCCTCTCTTTTATCTTCCTTTGATGCCAAGAATCTGGAAAACGTAAACGTCTTCCACAAACCACATGCAAACTGGTGAGCGCTGTCCAAGACATAAGTCACTGAATGCTTGCATTAGTCATCTCACAGCACAGTCTAAAAAATGTAGTTCAAGAGTAATTGCCAATCCACTGTCATCACCTAAAAAGTAAGGATGCAGCCCAAGCTCAAATTCGAGTATGCCAAGCACGGTTTCAAAGATGTCAATCAGAGATTCGAAGACACAAAGCAAGCTCAACTCGAAGACACCAAGCGCTATTCGAAAGGTAAGGAGAAAATTGCAGATGCCAAGAACAAATCGAATGAAATAGAGCAAGTGCAAATTGCAGATGCCAAGCGCAAATCGAATGAAACAGAGCAAGTGCAAATCGCAGATGCCAAGTGCAAATCAAACAAAATAGAGCAAGTGCAAATCGTAGATGCCAAGTGCAAATCGAAAAATACAGAGTAACCACAAATCGTAGATATCAATGATAATCAGAGGTGCTCACTTTAGAAAATCATCCCCACTTATATAGCCATTCTTCCTTAACTGTTTGATGTCGACGCTCCTCCAACGATGGCAACATATCGGTGAAAGAATTCTTTTTTCTTTCGTCGCTTAAGGGTTGAAAGACCCTTTAATAATAATTAAAATTATTATTATTATTTTATTAATAATAAATTAAAGTTGGACCTTTTGACAAAGGTTTGAGTTAATTTAATTTAATAATAAACATGGACCTTTGCATTAAGTTATGCTTGGTTTTAATAAAAACCCTTAATGAGTCCAAATGGTTTTAAGAAAAACCTTTAGCCTTGTCACCATGGTTTTAATAAAAACCCTTTAACATAAAGAACCTTCTCAAGATATTCTTGACATCACACTCTTTTGATATCAACAAAAATGCCTTTTGACATCAATGACAACTTATACATTTGAGCAAAGGCAATGTACCCAAAGTGCCCAAAATTGCCAACATAAGATTTGCCACACATATCAAGATAATATTGTGATAAGATTTGTCACACATCTCAAGATAATATTGTGATAAGATTAGGGCAATTTTAGTGTTGTAGTAGAAAAGATTCTCTTTAAATAGGGGTGTTGTCTACTACATCTTGTCCTATCATGTTGATGCATATTGTTGCATAACATTGAAGCATTCATGTATTGTTGAATCATTGAGTAATATAGTAAGCTTCATAGTGGATGTTTCCCTTCTTCATTTGAAGTAGGGTTTTACCACTTAATATTGGTGTTGTGGGTTTTCCTCTTTTGTGTTTGATTGATCTTGTAGAGCATTCTTCGATCTTGAGGAGACTTTGCTTGTCTCACATTTGGTGTCAGAGCGGTTGGGATCTCCATCAAATGTCTTCAATCCTTTGAGGTGAAAAACCCATTAAGGTATATATATATATTTTTCTTTAATGCATGCATTTGATATTTGGGCAAACTTATTTTGCAAATTTACCATTAGAGTTTATAGATTTATTGTATTTTTTTTATCTAGTTGTTAGATCTTTTGCAAATGGTGTTTTCATTTTAAATCTATAAATTTTTGGCATTGAGTTTCTACTGGAAGGGTTTTGGAGCCAAACGGAGCCCATGGTTGCATCTAGAAGGCCCAAAAACCCTATTTCCATATATTATTTGCCCTATTTTGGTGAAAAATAAATCTGAGGCAATTTTTAATTTTTTATTTGGGGGCCAAATGGCCCCCCACCCATTTTGCTATACATTATGATTTTTTTTTTGTTATTATGTTTTTTAATAAAAAAAAAATAGTCATTTAATAAAAAAAAAAATCATTTTTTTTATTATTTTGTTTGTTTTTTTTAAAGCCATTTAATTAAAAAAAATAGTCATTTTTTATTATTCTGTTTTTTTAATAAAAAACAGTCATTTTTTATTATTCTATTTTTTAATAAAAAATAGTCATTTAATAAAAAAACAGTCATTTATTATTATGTTTTTTAATTAAAAAACAATCATTTATTTTATTTTAAGACCTAATAGTCATTTTTTTGCATAAATTGAAATGCATTTATTATTATTGTATAATGCAACTAGAATCCTTTTATGCAATTTTTGGCAAATTTTTAGTCAAATTGTCAAATAATTTAGACCTTATAGTCATTTTTTTTCTCACATTAACAATGGTTGTTTGTGAGTTTGCTTGTATTGCAAGGTTATCCAAGTATGTTTTGGAGTATACAAGGCAATTTCGGATCAACTTTTTCACTCTCTTCCCCTTATTTTTATTAATTTCTTCTAATCTCTCTCAAACATTTTCTTGAAGCATATTGTAAAAATGTAACTTGTATCTCTCGTAATGAAAGTAAAAGAGAATGAAAGTGAGAGAGAGTGTGTGTATTTGTGTTTTGCCTATTTTTCATTTCAACCAATCTAACTACTAACTTACTAACTTGCTACTAAACAATCTACTAACCAACTAACTTGCAATTTACTAATTTTCATATTAATAAAGAAGGTTAAAAATGAATCAACTTACTAACCACAACTTTAGTATTTGATTAAAATTTACTTAATCTTGCAACACAATTTATATTTGCTAAACACCTATTGAATCCAAAATAATCCGCTCTATCGGTAGCAAGTCCTTTTCGGGTCTTCGTACCCATACCCTTTTGGGTAGCTTGGTTGACCTTGGGTGAGATGAATTGGCAATTCATTAGGCTATAGCAAAACCTTAAAATGAACACTAACTTACTAACTTATTGACTATCTAACATTTAACAAATATTTTATGGTTCAATTCAAGTTACTTTATTGCAAGATGATTGTTATGGTTAGTTACCTTCTTATTGCAAGTTAATCTATTGCAAGTTGATCTTGGTTTATTTCCTTTATTCAATTGCAATATGGTTATAGTTGTTTATTGCAAGATGGTTATAGTAGTTAATGATGATGTTGATTATCTTTCATGATGATGCTTATCTCTCTTGATGATGCTTAATTTTGATTATCTTTCATGATGTTTATCTTTCATAATGATTATCTTTGATGATTGAAAAGTAGATTACTTGAAAGTTATGTTTTATATATATATATATATACATGCAAGTATGTTTATCTATTTTCTTATTGCATCATTTATTTCCTTTGTCAATGCATCTTATGTTTTGATTATGTTCACTTTTAGAATGGTTGATCATGGAATCTCCTTCACACCTAAGCACATCCTTGATGGATCAAATTTTATAATATGAGAACCAAGGATGAGGGCTGAATTTCAAACAAGAAATTTATGGCCCATTGTGAATGGAGATGAAGCAATCCCAACCCAGGCAAGGGCACTTGAGACATACAACAACAAGAGTCACCTTGCACTTTCCATGATTATCAATAGTGTGAGTGATGAGATATTTCTCACTATAAGCCATTGTGAGCATGCTAAAGATGCATGGGATTTGCTAAAACAAATCCATCTAGGGTCCAACACATCAAGGAAATTCACTTTATTGTCCAAAATTCTTAGCACTATGCAAGGTGAAGAAGAAAGTGCCTTGATCTTCCTCTCAAAGATGAAAGACATGAGCACTCAACTACTGGCTTGTAATTGTGATTGGATAAGTGAGAAGCTCTTAAGATTTATCATTTTGAGGAACTTGTAAAGCAAGTTCAAGAATTTTATCACCATTATTGATACTAGGTTAGAGCAAGAAGAGGAAGACATTCCTCTCAACACTCTTTCACAATTATTGATTCAACATGAAGAGTCTCTTAACAGAGATAAAGTGAATGGTCAAGTTGTCAAGGAGAATAATTTTGCATTGAGTGCCACTAAGGCTTCCTTCAAGAATAAATACAAGGGAAGGAAAAATCAAAATTTTCAACCCAACAAGCCTAGAGTTGATTTCACTTGCAACTTTTGTGGCAAGAAAGGCCACAAGGAACAAAATTGTTTCAATAAGAAGAAGATTGTAGAAAAGGAAGAGCAAGAAAAGGCTAAGGGACAAGGACCTAAGAAATGGTTTGGCAAGGGAAAGAAAAATAACAACAATGTAAAGCAAAATTCTAATAAAAATACCTTTGTTTGTGCCCTCTACTCCATTTACTCATCTACTTCTAATGAATGGGTGTTAGATTCCGGATGCACTAACCATATGTGTTTTGAAAAGGATAAGTTTGTGGACTTTCATAAGCACTCTTTAGATTCAGTTGTCATTGGTGATAATACTAGACTTCAAGTAGAAGGTGTTGGCAATGTTGTAATTCAAGGGAAATTACTTGATAATGTCCTATATGTGCTTGACCTTAGGAGAAATTTAATTTCAGTTTTGCAAGTTTCTAGAAGTGGTCACACTATTGAGTTCAATGCAACTTCATGGAGCATTAGGAAAGGCATGCTACCAATAATTATAGGTTATGTGAAGAATAATATTTATGTGTTAGATGATGCTCCTCCTAAAGTGTGTTTAGCAACTAATGTTTCTCCTAGTAGCATGCTTTGGAACTTAAGGTTAGGACATACAAACTATCAAAATATTCAAATGATGAAGTCCAAAAATTTGGTTGAAGGCTTGCCTAACATTTCACCTATTCATGGTTTGTGTGAAACATGCATCTTAGGCAAGATGAGCAAACAAAAGTTTGCAAAGGATAAGTCAAAAAGGGCCACATAAATTCTTCAACTCATTCATACAGATATTATGGGTCCATTACATGTTAGATCACTTGGTGGTGCATCCTACATTCTCACCTTTATAGATGATTATTCAAGAATGATCTTTGGGTATCTAATTAAGAATAAATCATATTGTTTTGAGACATTCAAGGAGTTCAAATATTAGGTAGAAAATCAAAAGGGAGCAAAGATCAAAATGATTAGAAGTGACAATGGAGGGGAGTACAATAGCAATCATTTCAATGAGTTTTGTTCTTCTTAGGGGATCAAAAGGTAGTTTACTTGTCCATACACTCCTCAACAAAATGGTGTTGCAGAGAGGAAAAATAGGACAATCATGGAGATGGTAAGATGCATGCTTGGTGATCACTTACCTCAATTTCTTTGGGGTGAAGTAGCCAGTACATCAATCTACATTCTTAAAAGGTGTCCTTCAAAATTATTTGAGGGGAAGACTCCTTATGAGGTTTGTAATGGTAAGAAGCCAAATTTTTCACACTTAAGAGTGTTTGTATGTGATGCATTTTCATATATTCCTTCAGAAAAGAGGAAGAAATTGGACATAAAGTCTAAAAAATGCATCTTTCTTGGCTATGATGCAGAACATAGGGGCTACAGGTTATAATCACCTTCTTCACGCATTATATTTGTTTCAAGAGATGTCAAATTCAATGAAGACCTTCTTGAGTTAGAAAAGGGCCTTGTGTCAAAAGGACCAAGTGGTTGGATCATTCTAGGGGTCCCAAAGAGCAGAATTCAGTTAGCCAAAGGATAACTGGAAGTATCACCCTTTCTCTTCTAGCTAATATATAGAATGATCATGAGCCTACTTCTTACCAAGAAGCTTCACAACACTCTTATTGGGTTGATGCCATGAAGGTTGATATGGATTCTCATCTAAAGAATAAAACTTGGGATCTAATGCCTTATCCTAATAAGAGAAATGTTATTGGGAACAAGTGGGTCTATAGAATCAAGTACAATTATAATGGAGAGATAGAAAAGTATAAGGCTAGATTGGTTGCTAAGAGTTATGCTTAAAAACATGGCATTGACTATGATGAAACCTTTGCACCAGTTGCCAAAATACCCACCATTCAACTTCTCATTGCTATTGCTGCTGCTCAAGGTTGGCATATTTTTTAGCTTGATGTGAAAAGTGCCTTTCTAAATGGTGATTTGGATGTGGATATCTACATGATTCAACCACAAGGATTTGTTGTACAAGGTAAGAAAATGCTTGTGTGTAAACTAAAGAAAACCTTATATGTCTAAAGAAAGCACCTAGAGCATGGTACATGAAGATTTCAGGTTACTTCTTGTATCTTGTTTTTGATAAATGCTATTCAGATACAAATCTCTATGTTCTTAGGAGGGATAACTTGGTCATTTTAATTGCTCTATTTTTTTATGACCTTGTTATGACTGGAAATGAGAATGAGGTCATTTTTTATTTCATCTCCAAATTAAAGTCAGAGTATGAAATGACTGACCTTGGTCTTCTACACTACTATCTTGGCATGCAAGTTTATCAGCATGAGAATTGTACCTTTTTGAGTCAATCCAAGTATATTGAAGATCTTATTAAGAGGTTTGATTTGGATGATGGCAATCCTACTTTCATTCCTATTTCTACAGGGGTTAAGTTGGAAATAAGTACAAAATCTCAGTTGGATGATGCTACATTGTATAGGCAGCTCATTGGTAGTCTTCTTTATGTTACCATCACAAGGCCAAATATTATATTGAACACTTACAAGCTACCAAGAATATTTTGAAGAACCTTTCAGGTACTAGAGATTTGACACTCAAGTATTCTAGGCTTCCTTCCTTTGCTCTTTCCTGCTATGTTGATTCTAATTTTGGAGGGGATAGAATAGACAAAAAGTCTACCACAACATATGTTTTTAGTATTGGGTCTACAACTATCTCTTGGTCTTCCAAGAAGCAATATATAATTGCTCTTTCTACAATGGAAGCGGAGTATAAGGCTATGACAACAGCTGCACAGGAAGCGGTTTGGCTTCGTACCCTCATGAAGGAAATTGGCTTTGATAAATTTAGTCCTTCACATTTGCTCTTTGATAATAAATCAGCTATTGCCTTGGCTAAAAATCTTGTAATGCATCAAAGGATAAAGCATGTTGAAATCCAAACCCACTTTATCAGATAGAAGGTATTGTATGGGACTATTCAATTGGAGTATTGCCCATCATATTCTAATTTTGCTAATTTGTTCACCAAACCTCTTCCCAAGGAGCAGTTTTGTAAGCTGAGGGACTCACTTGGTTTGGTGAATTTGTCCTCAAGGGGGAATGAAGTGTAGTTACACTTGTGTGATGACAACTTCATCCTTATGAGGTGTTTTGTGCTATATATATGAGTTGATATTTGGTGGTATAATTGCTTTTTGCATCCCTTTTGAACATGGTACTTTCTTGTTTGCCTTGTGTAACTTTTATACATGTTACTTTGTAGATGGCATTGTGCAATTATGGTATATGATGCAATTTCTTTATGCGACTCTTTTACATGGTACTTTCTTGTTGCCTTGTGCAAATTTGTACATGTTTTTATGTATTTGGCATTATGCAATTGGTTTATCATGGTACTTTATTGTTAGCATTTATGCTACTTTTGTACATGATATTTTATGGTTGGATTTATGCAACCGGTGTGCACACTTTATTATTTTCATATACCTTATGCAACTCTTGTACAGGGTACTTTTTTGTTAGCCTTGTGCTAATTTTGTACATGGTACTTTAGAGTCTGCATTATCATGGTACTCCTTGTTTGCTTTATGTAACTTTGTACATGATATTTTTTGATCAACTATATAGCATGTGACTACAAGTATGGCTTAGCATATTTTTGTGATGACTTATAGTTCAATATTTGTTAGATCAGTTTTGTTATCATATTTGGATATTCATATATGTTGTGGTGAATATATTTATGATGATGTATCTAACTGATCTTATGTTGAGCTGCTTGTAGCTTGTAGGTACTTTCATTTGGGGTTTTGCAGGATTACTAAATACACCCTTGTGATGTTTTCTTCTTGTCATTTGCAATCACTTGTGGTTAATGGATGGCTTTTTAATATGCTTGTATCTAAAGCTACTCCGTTGGGGGCTTGCAGTCTCATTTTGGCCCATTTTGTATTGGTACCTTATTGTAGACCATTCTTGGTCATAGAAGCTTATTGTAACTATATTACTCATTTGACTCTCATCCCCGTTTGTATCTTTAGGGGGAGAATGTTTCTTTGTTTCATAATTCCTTTCCCCAATATTGCATTAAGGGGGAGTGTTGGAATATGTAATGCAACATTGTGTAAATTATTCTTATACTAAAACATAAAGTCTAAAGATTAATATTTGAATTAGAAAATAATTCTATTTTATGTAAAAATATTCCCACCCAATTAATAAATAAAATAAGGGTGCTAGGAATATTTAATTTGTGGGAAAAAATATATTTTCTCTTTTCTAGCAAATATTAAAATTAACCAATCACTTCTTAATATTTGATAGATGCCACTTGTCACACATCTCAAGATAATATTGTGATAAGATTTTTCACACATCTCAAGATAATATCGTGATAAGATTTGTCACACATCTCAAGATAAGATTGTGATAAGATTAGGGTAATTTTAGGGTTGTAGTAGAAAAGCTTCTCTTTAAATAGGGTTGTTGTCTACTACATCTTGTCATATCATGTTGATGCATATTGTTGCATAACATTGAAGTATTCTTGTATTGTTGAATCATTGTGTAATATCGTGAGTTTCATAGTGGATGTTTCCCTTATTCATTTGAAGTAGGGTTTTACCACTTAATATTGGTGTTGTGGGTTTTTCTCTTTTGTGTGTGATTGATCTTGTGGAGCATTCTTCGATATTGGGGAGACTTTGCTTGTCTCACACTAATGTACCCCCATGGTACATTTATGGTATAAATGTAAATATGTAATAGATTAGGATTTGTGTCTATAGTTTAGATGACTGATATTTCTCTCTTATGTAATTGTCAATGTGTAGGGCATGCACAAGTGTCATATAAGTAAGAGTGCAAGTGTGTATTGATATAATATGCACAAGTTTCATATATGTAAGTGCGCAAATATGTAATGTTTGGATTTGCGTAAGTATCTTGTATTAGGAGTGCATGAAGGAGAGTAAGAGTCATGTAGAACTGTGCAAGTTTCATGGAGTTATAGTATGCACGTAAGAAGAGAGTGAAGAGTCTAGTATACAAGTGGCAAGATGAGAAGCCAAAGGTCAAGAATAGGAAAGGTTGCATCTCTCAGATATATGAGGAGTGCAATAGATAAGTATTGAAAAGTCGACTATGGGTATATTATGGAGATAGAACTCCATACAATATAACATAAAATGACCTATAGAAATCACCACATAACAAGCATTGATAATAAAGTTTGTATACATATTTTGAGCAATTTTATTGTAGGTATTCTTCATGCATGTACATGAATAATTTTGGTCATTTTACATTCATATTTGATATTATAAGTGAATGTTATTTAAGTCTTATATTGTCCTAGATATATATTTGATTTCTCATGTATATAATTCTACTTTTGATTATTGATATTTTGACCTATAATATTATGTCTTCTTTATATTGGGACTTGTGATATTTTGAGATCATAAGGCTTAAAATCCAACAATGGTATTAGAGCTACCACTTAACTCTGTTTATTTTTTATAGAGTTATATTTTATTAGCCACCATTATATTGGAGTTTATCCACTTTGAAAGCAATGAAGACTTGGACTCTATTTTATAAAGGTCTAATTGAGTAGATATTGAAGGGATAGAAAAAAGTCACCATGATTTGGATGCTAGGGTCTTTCCACTTGGTTCAAGGAAAACCAGTGAATACTATGAATCAACATGATGTAATTAAGGGCCAACTTATAAGGAAGTCAGATGTGCGGAGATATTCATAGTCAATTTGATATTAATTTTGGATTCTCTAGAGGAGAATCATTTTGTTCTTAGGTTTGACCTAATACATTAGAGATAGATTTATTAGATATATATTTAAAAGATTTAGAAGCATAATACCTTCTAGATATTGAGAAGAATCATAGAATTTGGAGATAAAGAAGCATCTAAGCTTCTTTAGTACAAAGGTAAGGAAATATAATAAGATTTATAAGTTAAGGAAATATTGAAGAACTAGGTTGACAAAAAATATCTTCATATCATTTTAGTCTTGGTTGTTGGATCAATTTTTGAAGTAGTGTTCTTCTAGGAGACATTTGAATATTAAAGCTATCAATGCACCAATGAAGTCAAAAATTTATAGTACCATCAAGTGTAATGCACTATATAGGTTATCATACAGAGGTCATCATACAAAGGATACCATACAAAAGCTATCATATTGAGGAAACCCTACAAAGGATACATAAGATATTACGAGAGCAAGACGACAACAATCTAAGATCACAACTACCTTATCACAAATGTGTAGCTACTTGAGAGATATATGAGCTATTATACAATGGTTATATAAAATATTGTAATTAAAAAATTTCAAGTGCTAACAAGGTGCTAGAATTCAAGGTAGAATAGAAAGTCTCAAGCACTAATAGGGCACTAGCCTTCAAGGCAGAACAAAAAGTAACTAATGCTAATAGGGTGTTAACCTTCAAGGTAAATTAGAAAATCATGACTGCTAATAGGACACTAACCTTCAAGGGAGATTAAAAAATAATGGGTGCTAATAGAGTGATGGAGATAGGAAATTAGAAGTAATTTATGTTAATAGAAGTGCTAGCATTCAAAGAGAATCAAGTACACTTCTAAGAATCATTTACAAAGTGAATCAAACAAGAATTAGTGCACTATGTAGAGCACCACATACAATGAGATTTCAATGTAGAATCAAGTAGACCATTGTCTAAAATATTTCCACCATAGATGAGCACCAAAGTAGCACTTAGATGTGCTACTATTTCCACTAGATATTAGCACCATAGTAGCACCCAAACATGCTATCATTATCACCAGAGATAAGCACCATAGTAGCACTCAGATATGCTACCATTGCAACCAAAGACAAGCACCAAAGCAACACTTGAATGTACTACCATTACCATCAAATACAAAGAAAAAAATTTAGACATGATACCAGGCAATCACTTGAGATCAGAATTAGAATGCAAAAGGTTTCTTTGCAAAAAAATGAACAAGGAATTCCAAGCATTAGGAAAGATGAGCATTGGAGGAATAAGGCGTTAATGTGGCATGCTGACCAACACTTGACATATTGTAGTGATAATAGAGGAGGTAAATTAGTCATACATCACAAGTAACATTCATACATTACATTTCCACATTTGGTGCATTATTAAAATTTTGGAGGGAAAACAAATTCAATTTGCTTTGAATTTATTAGGTGGAGTTATTAGGTTTTCCACTTTAATGTTTATTGAAACTTATTTATGCACCTAGTTTATTTTTTAAAAATTATTTTTGAAAATTGGAATTTATATTTTAGTTATAGAGTGACAAGGATTACTACTAGGATTTCTTTTTTAAGGTTTGAAAATATAATAGTTCTTTTAAGCTTTGAAATTAGAATATATAAATCATGAGTCTTTTTTGAAGGTTTGAAGATTTAGTTTTTAATATTTTAGGAGTTAAAAAGGTTTGAAGATTTGAGTTTTTCTAATTTTTGAAGAATTTTAAAATTTGAGGAAATATAGTTTGAAGTTATTTGAAGTTTTTGAAGATATGAAAATTTTAAAAATATTTGAAATTTGAAATTTTGTAAATTTAAAAGTATTATTACACCAAAGGTTTAGAAATTTTAAAATTTACAAATTTCTTATTTGAGTGTTTTTTTAACTTAGGAGATATAAGGATTTCAACTTCAAAGGAATTAAATCAAGTTAAATCACTAATTATCATGGAAGAAATTATTATAAATGCATTCAATGAAGATAGTAAAGAAATGGAGAACAAGTTAAAGTTTGATTCTCAAAATTTGATAGATGGAAAGAAGAAAATACCAAAATGGTTTAGAAGTACACTTAAGGACTCAGATTTGGATCTTATTACTACAAAATCACAAAATTGTAGTTTTATAATAGAATCTACAACTACATAGAGAGCCATGGATTATGAAAACATGCAACTTCTTTATAACAAAAATAAAGGAAGAATGACCTTAATAGTGCATCGATGGTTACATTGTTTTCTTAAGAATACAAATGAACACAAAGTATTAGCATGGAAGCATAGATCAAAGAAAGGATATTGCATTCAGTTGAAGTGTAATTATTGCAATAGAACTAGGCATGAAGAAACTAATTGTTGGAATATTTATCCATGTAAATTTTGTGGAAGAAAATATCATTCTCCAACATTTTGTTGGTACAAAAGGAAATATTATGAGAGATTTGAAAGAATGCTATTATTCATATTAGACAAATTTCTTCAAAAAATTATTTCTAAAGCAACTCCTAACAATGGAGCAAAATGTTCTATTTCAAAAATACAAGACAAAATTGAAAAAGAACAAATTGAAGAAAAAATATTTAATCTTATTAATGATGAAGTGTTTGATGTTTCAGAAAAACAAGAAATAGGAAAATGGATCAAGTATGGTCCAAATTTATCTTGCAAAGTAATCAATAAATATTACATAAACCAGAGACCAAAGACAAAGAAAAAATTCAAGTTATTCATGGACAAAAATCAGAGGTACATGAATCATAATGCAAAGAAGAAGCTCAATCAGTTCATCAACCAGATAATAAAGATAGAAATTTTGGAGAACCAAAGAATTGAGATGAAGAACTCAAAGCAGAACTCAAGAATGAAGCTAAAGATGAATCTCAAGAAAAGGTTCATGAACAATGTAAGGTCACATGAAGATTGAAGATTGAAGATAAATATTGAAGACTAAAGTCTTCAATAACCAAATAATGTAATATAGGGGGATGTTGGAGAATATTACATTATTTGGTACATGCTAATGTACCCCATGGTACCTTTATGGTACAAATGTAAATATGTAATAGATTAGGGTTTGTGTCTATAGTTTAGATGAGTGATTTATATTTCCATTTTATGTAAGTGTCAATGTGTAGGATATGCACAAGTGTCATGTAAGAGTGTAATGTGCAAGATATGCACAAGTGTCATGTAAGTAAGAGTGCAAGTGTGTATTGAGAGAATATGCACACATGTTATGTATGTAAGTGTGAAAATATGTAATATGATGATGTGAAAAGTGTCTTGTATTGGGAGTGTGTGTAGGAGAGTAAGAGTCATGTAGAAGTATGCAAGTGTCATAGAGTTAAAGTATGCATTTAATAAGAGAGCAAAGAGTCTAGTATACAAGTGGCAAGATGAGAAGACAAAGGTCAAGAATATAAAAGGTTGCATCTCTCAGATATGTGAGGAGTGCAATAGCCAAGTATTGAAGAGTCACATCACTATGGCTATATTATAGAGATAAAGCTCCATACAATGTAAGGGAAAATGGTATATCGATCACCACATAGCAAGCATTGATAATAAATATTGTATATATATTTTGAGCAATTTTATTATAAGTGTTCTTCATACATGTACATGAATGATTTTAGCCATTTTACATTCATATTTTATATTATAAGTGAATGTTATTTAATTATTATATTGGACTAGATATATATTTGATTGCTCATATATATAATTCTACTTTTGATTATTGATATTTTGACCTATAATATTATGGCTTCTTTATATTGGGACCTATGATATTTTGAGATAGTAAGGCTTAAAAACCAACTAATTCACCCATCTCAAGCAATTATAATTTCTACTACATGCATTTGTTCCTTGTGGAATATTTCTTATCATATTTATAGCATAGTCCTTGTGCTCTCTAAGCCTCAATTTCTTCTCTAGTCAAATATTTTATTGTTGGTGTCTTACTGGCAGGTTTGTTGTTGGTTGATATGAAAGTGGAAGTCAAGCTTGTGGAGATTTGAAAGTATTCCTGAGTAGTAAATTTATATTCTTCCAATCTATACAAACCTAATGTTTGCATCATGTATATTGGTTTAAAAATTCTTACCTCCACTCAAATATCTTATTTTAACCCATTGATGAAATAAATTTGAAAAAATTCATCACTTAAGCCCCTTATATGATTTGTCAAAATTTTGAATTGTTTTTGGTAGTCTCAAACCATTATAGTCTATTTCAATTTGGTAAGGGCTCCTTTGAAATCCTCATACTCACTAGGTCCAAAGCGGGTGAGTAAATGGGTCTCAAAGTCAACCCAAGAAAGGTTTGGATGCATATTCCTCAACCATTGGTACCATTGAAGTGCTTCCAATTCAAATTTGAAGGAATTTATTGTAAGCCTTAGATTTTGGAGAACATCATGAAGGGAAAAATATTGTTCAACCCTATATAACCAATCAATGGGGCCCTCTCCATCAAATTTTAAAAATTCTAAGTTGGGTATTTTATAAAGGTTAGTGTTGGGAAAGGTATTTCATGCTCCACCATCTAAATTATCTCCCCTACATTCATAATTGTTTTGTCTACCTGGTCACATATACAATCCAAACCTAATAGATAACTCTCAACTTCATGTAGTCTGCTATTGTCTTGTCCAAGGTTTGTTATAAGTTAATTGTTTGCCTATTTGCTTTACATGGTTTGCCTATTCCTTTATCTATGCACCTCTAGTATCTCTAACCATTTTTTGGTACTTGATGTTTCTCAAAAACACTTGAGTGATACATCAAAATGATAAACTCAAAGAGATGGTCAAAATGGGCTATATCACAAAATGAAGAATTGTGCCCCTCAAAAAAATGTGTGGTTGCTATATATCAAACTAATTAGCTCTAAAATATGATTGAAATGGGCTAATACCATAAAATGAAAATTTTTGGTCTAACTCAAAGAGACAAACACAAGGGGCTATAACATAAAATGGTAATTTTTTACCCCTATACAACTAGGTATTCTAACAATCAAACATGGTAGTTTCTACACTATCAATGTTCATATGGCCATATAGGATATTTTTTGCACTATCAAACTAGAAACTGTCTTCTCTAATGTCTGCCAACTAGCTATTTGAATTATATTCCTAACCATTTTGTATGAATATTAACTAGTTGTTTTGATTATATTCCTAACTATTTCTTTATAATATATGTATTGTCTCACTAGATAGTCTGAAAACTATCAATCTATGGTGGTTATAATATTCTCTCCCATATGTTCAATTTTGATATTAGGGTATGAATGGAAATGACCAAAATTAGACTCAATAGGGATAATATAGGCCAGCATATTTGTCTTTGTGGGCTCTCTTATATACTCTCTTAGTCATGATTAGTGGTTGACCTAATTTCTTAGAGCTCTAACTATGGAAGGTTCCATGATATCCATATCCACACTATCCATTTTTTAGTGTACTATAAAAGTAACTTCCTAGGGCTATCTTCTTACCAATGCACCATAAAACTCAAATGATCAACATATTTCTAGGGCTAAAGGTTTATCCTATTCCTAGGAGTTCTCCCTATATACCTGGGGGTATATGGGAGATTATCATTGTATATAGTGGTTGTCTAAAGAATTGGTAATGGAGTATGATCAACCTTTACTTCACTATATGTTTTATGAGGGACTTAGCTTAGCCAAAACTGATAGATCCTTAAAACCCTAGCACAAGGTTTCTAACTTGATCCACTAAAAGTAAAATAAAATGTTTTATTTTTAAGGGTATGAGCAGAACAAAATAAAAATATGTCTAATAGGGAATATATGGTAAAATAATAATTTTTGTTATTGCAGTAGAACACAACCATAGAAAGTGCTTTTATTACCACTTGTTAGGAACCTTCAATTAAAATTAAGCACATTCACAACAATAATTGCAAAAACTAATAAAAAATGTGATAAAGAAAATAATAAAGTGCTTTAGAAATATGGAAAAGAAATTTTGCAACTTTATTAATCAAAATAATTAGATATGGTAGGTGTATTTGAGGGGGAAACCTCCTTAGAAGCAAAAATCTATTATAATTTTAGGAAATACTTGATACGTTCCATTTCCCCCATTATATTTATAAAGAATATTTATATACCCTAATGCTAAAGCTCAAGGGTCAATCCATATGCAAGGGGTACCCAAGGCAGTAACTCCTATTTACAAGAAATAGTTACAGTTACATCATTATTAAATCTTGCTTACAACAAGTATTGGTTAGATCATAATGGGCCCATATGCAATAGGCACCCAAGATACACAAACACCTACATTAGACAATTATATAATGATGTTAGGATAGGGTCCTAACAAAAAACCTCATTGGACATCCTTTGAAATGAGGCTTATTTGCTAGAATTTAATGTCTTCAATAACACGATCAATAATGTATCCTAGAGAGGCAAGATAGTGATTTGTAATTGAAGGATGTGGTGGTAGGTGATGATGGTAAGAAAAGATACATGAGAAATAAGATTATATGAGAAGAACTATGTGGATATTTCTAGAGTGAGAGTAATTATTAGAATGGGTGGGTAAATTCATGGTCCATTTAGGAAGGAGTCTCAAATAATTTCACCTCAAGAGAGGAGAGGGAATATGACCTTGTGGAGGGGGAGGTTTTATTAAGTCTTGGAGAAGAGTATATTGCCACATTAAAGATATATAAAAGATGCTATTGTAGAATTTAAGAGGAGGTAATGCTCAATAATTAATTGTATCAATGGAATATATATCAATTTATAATGCAAAGAAATGTTAATTTCTATTGAAATCATTAAAGGAATCATTAGGATGGATATTGAAAAAGGTTATATTTATCCTGCAAATTGACTAATAAAATATTTTTATATTATGTGATTAATTTATTGTTAAGAAATCAATAAAAATATTCTTATGTATATGTGAGTGTGAAGCATGAGAGGTCAATATTTATTAAGGTCAAAAAAGTTTACGTAGAGGACTATAGGAAGAAAACATGAAGTAAGTAAATCAAATCTTTAATGGTGAAGAGATAAAGCATGGTATCACATGAAGTATCCATTGGTAGTATAATAAGTCTGGATGGAGAATTCAAATGAGCAACTCATTCATTTTAGATTGAACATTTCAGATGTTTTTATGAAAATTAAAGAAAATGAAGAATAATTTACAATTATCCCATCATATTATTGATTGTTACACTTTTCAAATGAGTGTATACTCATGGGAGCACATATGATAATCATAGTGATATAAAATAAGCACACAACTAAAGTATGATAGATGAATATGATGAGATTATAGCTGAATACCATGAACCTATCTATTTTAGTTTCATCATGTCTATACAAATGAGATAACTTTCAATAATAAGCACATTGAGAATGTGTTGGATGAATAAAAAAGAGGAAAACAATAAAGATTCAGATAAGTCTAAAGAATACCATTATAGAGGGTGTCTCATTTTTTATATAAAATATGATAATATATGTATTTAAAACAAAATACAACTAAAGTATTTTATCCAAAATTAAAGAACAAAAAGTGCAGCAAAATCCGCAGCAAGAAAAAAGTTGCAGCAACAAAAAATTCAACAATTTTTGTAGTAGTACGTGATAGTCTAAATTTGAGGGAGCAAAATTACTGAAAATAAATTTTGTGAGTGAATTCTTCACAAAATAAATTTTCCAATGGAATATGATAGAAACAAAACAAATATGTTAAACAAAAGTTATGAGCTCTAAAAGTTGATTGTAGGTTCAAGAAAAATAGGGACAACAAGCATGTATTTCATAAAATTAATGGAATAGAATGTTATTTTGCATTCTAAACAAACTTAGAAGTATTACAAATATTTTTCCATACTTTTCTCTAGATATTTTACACTATTGAGTATTTAAAAGAGATAAAATAATGTTACAACCCTTCATTTCACATTTTGGAAGTCCAATAGTCATAGTGACTCTTCAAGGACTATAAAAACTTTTAGGCTTATTAAAACTCATGGAAGAACTTTTGATTTTGTATTTTTATTAGTAAACATCAATATACAAAATACTCCCCATTTATGTTGAGTGGTGAGACAAGTTTGTCTCTCAATCTCAAAAATTGTTCTTTATTGACACCTTTGGTGAATAGGTCTGCAAGTTGTTGTTTGGTGATGCAATATTTCAAATATACAACCTTATTTTCGACCATGTCTCTTATGAAATTAAAATTAAAATCAATATGTTTATTTTTACTACGATGGACTGGAATTTTTTCAATATTGATTGCACTTGTGTTATCACAAAAAAAATGTTGTTGGACTATTTTGAACATCACCAATATCTTCAAGTACCTTTATCAACCAAAGTCCTTTTGTACTTGTTGCATTAGCTGCAATATATTCTACCTCTATAGAAGATAAAGAAATAATACTTTTATTCTTTGAGATCCATGTTATTACTCTTGAACCAAGTGAAAAATAAATTCCAAAATTTGATTTTCTATCATCGAAGAAACCTCCCTAATCTAAGCCATTGTATCCAACAAGCTCAATTTTGTTGTTAGCATCATAATGTATGCCAATATCCAATGTTACTTTGACATACCTCAGGATTATCTTGGTTTATATCATGTGTTTTTATGAAGGTTCATTCATGTACCTTGATACAAGTGAAACTACAAATGCAATATTAGGTCTTGTTGTAGTAACAAACATTAAGCTCCCAACAATGCTTCTAAATATTTTTTCATCAACTTTCTCTTCTCCATCATCTCTACACAAAAATTCTCCATTTGCCATTGGTATCCAAATTGATTTAAAATTTTCCATACCATATTTATTCAACATATTGTTTGCATATTTTTATTGACAAATGAAAATTTTCCATCACCTTGATGTTCTTCCACACCAAGGAAATATTGCATCAATCCTAAATATTTCATGTCAAATTCCTTCATCATAGCATACTTAAAATCATTCATAATATTTGAACTACTTCCCATGTAGATCAAATCATCAACATATAGGTACACAAGAATAAAATTATCACCTTCATTCTTGAAATAGAGTGTGGGATCATTCTTACTTTTCTTGAAACTACAATCTTGGAAGTACCCATCAATTCTTAAGTAGCATGCTCTAGGTGCTTGCTTCAACCCATACAATGATTTATTCAATTTGTAAACATGGTTTTCCTTTCCTTACACTTCAAATCCTTTAGGTTTCTAAACATAAACCTCTTCATCTATATAACTATTCAAGAATGCAATTTTTATGTCCATGTGATAAACCTTCCATTGTTTAATGGTTGCCAATGAAAAATCCATCTGAATTGTCTCGTCTTGCAATAGGGGCAAATGTTTCTTCATAATACACACCATATATTTGAGTGAATACTTTTGCAACCAACCTTTATTTGTATCTTTCTATGCTTCCATCATTATTAAAATTTATTTTGTAGACCCATTTGGATCCAACAATCTTCTTGTCCCTGGGTAATTCCATAAGTTCCCAAGTGTAATTTTTCTTCAATGGACTCAATTTATTCTTTTATTGCTTGCACTTGAACATAATTATTAAATTCATATTCATAAAATGAAGGTTCTAAATTAGCTTAAAAAATAGAGCATAGTTCACCAACTAACCTTTTTGGTTCTTCATCATCATCACTATACATTTGGAGCTTTTCCAATATTGAAATAACTTGGTCCAAATATTGCAATTGGCTTCTTGTTAACTTCCTTTGAAAGTTTTTTTTCCATAATTTGGTTGGCTAGATGTGCTTTGAGTATTATCTTTCCTTTATTTGTATTCTTGGTGGGACTTGTAGATGAGCTACATGTGCTTGAACTTGGTGTAGTCTCCTTTGAACTTGTTGATGGGATGCTACATGGGCTTGGAGGAGTAGAGGAAAAATTTAAAGGTTGTAACCCAATTGTATTATATTCTTCAACATAATATATTTTTACTGCATATTTGTGATTGTTGTACACTCTCCCTTCATCAAAAATTACATCTCTGGAGACTACAAACTTGTGAATTTTTAGATTATACAATTTATATGCCTTAATTATTTTAGAATATCCCACAAGAATGCATGACTCACTCTTGAGGTCCAACTTCTTTCCCACTTGATCATGCACATGTGCATATGCAATACAGCCAAAAACTCTCAAATGAATTATAACGTGTTTTGTGCCATACCTTGCTTCATGTGGAGTCTTGTTGTGTAGTGCTCTTGTAGAGCATCTATTGAGAATGTACACTATTGTATCAACAACATAAGACTAATAAGAATTCCTCAAACTTTTTGTCTTCAACATGATTTTTGCTATTTCTACAATGGTTCTAATTTTTCTCTTAGCTACCCCATTATTTTGTGGTGTATGTAGACACTAAAATCAAGCATCTTAAATGCTAATTAATTAATTAATCACAATTTATTAGTATGTTTAATATTAATTAAATTATATAATATTAAATTAAATACTCATGTGCCTAAGTATTAATTATTTAATTAATTGGTTAATTATTACCTAAGCTCCCCTTCCATGTCACCTCCACCTCACTCTAGTTCCACCTCACATCCCTCATTCCAATCATGTGCGAGAAAAGGATTACCCTCTTTCTAGATTACACATCTAGTTCCAGCTTGCACAATCAGTTCCAATGTGCACATCTAGTTCTAGACTCCACATTCAATTCTAGGTTGCATTTTTAGTTCAATTTGCACACTTAGTTCACCATGCACATTTAGTTAAGTTCACATACATATCTGGTGAAGATTCTACGGAGCATGTTTTTTTCAAATTGTATGCACATTTTTATGATAACTACAAGGTGTGCACATTTGATGATAATCGCAAGGTGAGTTTATCTTCTTGTGCAAGCATGAAGGCAAATAAAAAACTTCCAGTTACACCACTTAACTGGTTGAACCACCACCTTACCCATTCCTCCTTGTAATTACTATAAATGCACCCCCTTTGGCCTCATTATGATGAGGATGGATATGCATCAAAGCACTGATAAAATATTGATCCTACTTTGCATCCAAATGCCCAAGCATTATCACACACAACCATCCCCATATTATACTAAAAGTTCATTGTAGCATTTCGTAAGCATCGACCTAGCTTTTGGTAGCCACAAGACACCACAACCCATGGCCATTTGACCCTGGATGGTCTCATTTTGTGGTCATCTAGACCTAGATAATCAAAATCCAACTCATATGCAAAATTCCAAACATAGCATGACATAGCACCACCACAACAACAACAATACAAGAAGGTAATATTGGTCTATTTTACGTTCCTTACATCCATTTTGTACTTATTTACTGCAATATATTTTGGTATACCATTTTGAATCTAAGCTTCACTTTGGGAGGCCTACCATATATTACTATACATTTGTGGCTAACTTGTATGCAGGTATAGAGATCGATCAATCATATCTAGGTGTACGTACATGGATCTAGCAAGTAGATCAAGGTGCTAGTACATAGATCCAATAAGTGGATCTAGATGTAGGTATATAGATCCACCAAACTTGTTAGATCCCACTTTTCATGAGAAGACTTTTGCTCTCGATCGTCCAACCTCATATGGTCTTAATTATTAGTCATTTGAAATCCATATATATATTTTAGATCTAGTGGAATCAGATCCAACAAAGCGATAGTCACAAGAAACCTGCCCATCTAGTGTTGTAGTGAAGACAAGACACATGCACCATTGCAATTTGTAAAAAAATACCTATCCCTTTCATAAATTTGTATAAACCCTCATGGGTTTGATTGTAATAAAAAAGAGGACAAAGACATATAATATAATACATTTCTTGCTTTATTTTGTTTTATGGTGTGTCTTTTTCTCATTTATAATATGGTGATCATGGTGGGACCTTCCTATTGATTTTTTTTGCACAACATTTCAAGTTATTTACTATTTTTAATGCTTATTATAATTTTTTGGCTGCATTTCGATATTTCTAATAGTTTTTGTGTTTCAAGTTTTACACATGTTGTAGAAAACATACATAGACAAAACCATCTAACCTAGGATGTCCTCAGCTTGCAACCATCTAACCATGAATATTCGTAGAACATAGTCATACCCAACCTTTGATCTTCGAGAAAGTGTAGGATCATAGGTAAGGGGATCTTATTCTTTTCTATTATGAGTTTCAATCAGTAGTATTTTAGATAAACACACTTAAGATATTTTTTTTTGTATGTTTTCTTTTGTGTTGTAAACAATAATAGGTGATTTTTTCTTAGGTTATAATAATTCTTGGTTTTTCTTCTTTTCATACATTAAATTTCCTTTTTGTTTTAAATAGTTAGTTGCATTGCATAAAAAAGAGATCATTTTAGAATTAGAACTTATTTCCTTTGCATTGGACTTGGATATAATTACATTAGGTATTTTAAGATAAAACAAAAATAGAACTTAAAAAAACTTAAAAGAAAAAAAAAATCACACGTGTGCACATTCCACAAAACATCAACAAAGTTGGATTTCATCACCAACTATCGATCAAGACCAATGATGTTGGAATTCATATCCTTCCATTGGCTCACCCCCTAGACACCATCGTAGCCCCTGCGAGTGGTTTCTGGACTTCATCACTAAGAAATACCTACTCTTGAGAGTACCTCATGGTAGGTTAGGTTAGACACCCCTTTGTTCACAAGGTTTAATAATCAGTGGACCCATAGTTTTTGTTATTGTTTGAGCCCACCCAAGGGTGGAGCAAAATTTTGGGTAGACCGATAGCAGGAATTAGATAGTGGGACCTCTTTCGAGAGGTTAATTTATCCCCTTAGGTTACCATAATACAAATCCACCATCCTAGAAAACAATTTCAACTATTTTTGTATCACTTATTGTAAGAGAGGTGGACACTAACTCATTGAGTTAGACTACATTCCACCACCATATTTATAGTTTTAGGTTTTAGATTCATTAAACACATGAAAAAAAAAAAATTCAAAAAATAAAAACAATCCCAACACACCTCACAAACACATCAACTCAAACATTAGCACAATGAAACAAAGAAATAATAAAACTATTGTTTTCTTGATTATTTTGTGTAGATAGAGAATTACACCCTCACAAACACCATCACCATAAAAATTCCAAATCCACATCGCATCCATTTCTTGCTCAACTTATGGTCTTGAATCAAAGTCAAGTCCAAGACCATGTTCGAGCCCAAGCCGTAATGGACCAATCTGATCATGCTTCCCATACATCCACTGATCCTTTGACTTGTAGGAGGTAGCATCACAACCACCCTAAGGTAGATTATATAGCTACACCCATAATCCCACCACCAACATTCCTAAGACACATAGCTTATGTACCACTTACCACCACATCCTCACTAGCATCCCTAAATCCACTACACCAGGGACCCTTGTGTCCCTGGGCCACATCACCCTCATCGATGTTGATTTTGTGCATTCCCTCTAGGGTGGTCCCTTTCCCTCACTAGATTCACTATGACCATATCTACCATCATAGAACATTCCACCTCATTCAATATCCCCCACTCCCCAAGAGAAGGTCTATGTTGGTGCAACCTATCCTATCGAGTCACATTCTAAGTATGACATGCCCATTGAATAATTTCCACTTGGAGGTTCTAATATACAATTCAATGTAGGCCATATATTCACATATATAGATCCAAACCAATACCACCAAGCTTATGCTAACGTGGCATCTCATTTGCCTACATCCACTCCACCCACTTCAACCCATCCACCAAAACGACCACCTCAAGTGTTGAACCCCCCACCTTCCATAGTGGCCCAAGAATTGTTCTTTGCACAATATCCATAATGGTCCACTTGACCATCTACCATACAAGCCTTAGTGCCTCTATGATAATACTAGTAATCGTCAACCCAACCACTAGATACCAAGGCCTATGGTTAACCTCCCCTTATGTAACAATATCAACAACCTCTATTACAATAATACTAACAACCATTAGGTCAACCAATAGATGGCAAGTCCTATGGTCAACCACCCCTTATGCAACAATACTAGCAGCCTCTATTGTAATAATACCAGTAGCCCCAACCACAATAATACCAGTAGCTTTCACCTCAACAATACCAACATCCCCCACCTCAATAGTACCAACATACACCACCTCAATGGTACTACCAGTAACAACCTCTACTGATGCCACAATATTGATAGCCACCACATCAATAGTACTACTAGCAACAACCTTTATCGATGCCACAATACCAATAATTTCCACCTTAATAATACTACCAACAACAACCTCCACCCACACCACAATTTCAAGAGTAACCACCCATCTAGTACTACCAACAACAACAACCTCCACCCACACCACATCATCAACAACAAACATCCATCTAGTGCCAATAACAACCACTCATCTAGTACCAATAGTAGCCACCCATATAGTACCAACAACAACCACCCATCCAATACTGATGACAACCACCCACCCAGTTTCAAAAACCATCATTGTAGTAATAACCTCTATCCATGCCACAATATCAACAATAAATCATACAGTAGCAACAAATACCACTATAAAAACAACCTCCACTCAAGCCATAACATCAATAACAACCACCTATCTAGTACCAACAACCACCACTACAATATCAACCTCCACCCACTTCACATTATCAAAAACAACCCATCTGACACCAAAAAGTCACCCAACACCAATATCAACAACCACCCATTCAACATCAACAACAATACCGACAACCACCCCCACACATTAGCAACCTTTCACCCAACACACATCATTTAATCACATATACACCCATAACCAATCTACTCAATACCACCAATATCCATATTTGGATTTCTAGGTTGGTGTGTCTTACTCAACCCTCCCAGTTGCTTTAGACAAATTTTAATTGTTGGTTGATAAGGTTGATAGTCTAGAATTACAAGTTGTGGGCACTAGATATCAGAAACTAGTGCTCAATCAACTTTAGAACTATCCCATTCATCCCTCAGTACCATCACCACCATATACTTCCCTATTCATAATACCAAAATTAAAAAAATTCAAGGTAAAGGAGGGCCCTCAAGAACACGAGCACATTTATCAACACATGTTATATTTTCAATGAAATTGATCCCCTCATGCTTTACACATTTTTTATATCCCTCCAGGGATGAGCTTTAGATTAGTTCAATCACTTGCCTAGACATATACTTTATAACTTCAAACAATTGGCCAACCTAATTTTGGAACGTTTCACCCTCATTAACAAAAAGAAGATGACACATTGATATTTACAATATTTTTCAATTTGATGATGAATCTATCTAGGACTATTGCACTCTATGGAGAGGTGTAATAATAGAAATTTCCTTTTCACTCCCATCATAGAGCTAACTTGATTATTCATGAGGATTTATTCAAAGCCAATATCTCTATTATTACAACTCCAACAATATCACACACTTGAGGAGGCTTTAGCGCAAGCCAAGACTATTGAAGACATCAAAATTCAAGAGGGATAAATAAAACTCAAAAATAAATAATGGCCAAAAAATAATTCTAAGAGCACTTCCAATAATCAATCCAAATCCAATCAAGTTAATCAAGTGGTATTGAGTAGCCGAACCATTCTTAATCAACAACCTCAACAATTGCAACAGTTACAACAACAACAATTTCAACATCCATCACAACAACCAACATACCATGCCACACCACATCTTGCCTAACTACAAAATCCTACACAACCAAATAAATATCTCAGACACCCTGCTAGGCCCTTGTGTAATTTCACTCTACTTTCTGAGCCTTACTCAATCATATTTCAATGACTATGAAGTGCAAGCAATGTCATTGTCAAAGATAAGACCAAAGGACCTCAAAAAGCCTAAATCCAAATTATCCAAAGAATATCAGTATTATGTTTATCATAGGAAAAGGGGTCATGACATCAACAATTGCATAACATTTAAACATTTGGTATAGGACCTCATTGAGAAGGGGGTCATTTCTATAGATAGTCCTCTCACACTACCCAATTAGAACCTTAGTATCTACTAGGATCCATTACCACAACACAACCTAAAATAAAAACTTTGTGTGCCACCTACTGTCAAAACTCCATCCAAATAAGTAAATCACCTCAACACCATCCCACAACATCAAAAATTTGTATGGATGATCCACATCATTACTCAAAATCAATGTTACCCTAAGTGAACTGCAATTGAGTACCTCCCACAACATGCCTTCATCCTCTACTTTTCCACCTCCACTAGTGCAAGATATACCTCACCCCCCATGACCAGTCACATCCATCACAAACCGCTTCACATAGAGCCTCAGGATGGCATTGGCTAAACTATCAATTTATGAGCTCATCTAGTAATCACCCCCACATCATGAGGCATTGATGGAAATTATAAAATCCATTGACCTCCACTCTCAAGATCCAAATACCTTTGCAAAATTTTTGGATAGTGTCAAAACTTGCATGAAGCCTACAATTACCTTCTATGATTATGAGATTAAAATTTTACCAATAGAAGTAGTAGATCCTCCACTACATATTGTATCTCATATAGACCACAAGTCATTCAAATGGATTTTTGTTGATACTGGCTCCTTGATAAACACCATCACCTTCATTGCACTCCAACACCTCCACATACCACCTCCACTCTATGGACATTTAATGATGTATTATGCTCAAAACTTGGGATGGTTTTTCTACCTATTCGAGTAGGTGGGAAGATCATTCATATCTTATATCACATCCTTGAATAATATATTAGATACAATGTCTTGCTTGGAAGGCCATGGATTCAGGATATGTGATGTGTCCCCTAAATATTATATAATTGCCTCAAATATGTTCATGAGGGTCATGTACATTACATCCCCATTGATGAGGAACATTTCAAGTACTATAACATGATATCCAATCTATACAAGCCTTCCCTACCATCCACACATCTATACCTTACCCCAACCTTTCCCAAACCAACACCTCGACCAATGTCATCTCAAATTGAACCATATTTTCCACCACTAATTACCCATCCACTTGCATATCCTATACCACCTAATTTACATTTTCCTCCCATTCTACCACACCCAGCTCAATACATTACATTGATTGCTTCATACAACCCCTAGCCTCCACCATTACCTTACCATACACCTATCTACACTTCCACTTAACACAATCACATTGGGTAAAACCAACCTCATCCTATTAAACCTTTGTCTTCAAAAATTACCCCTTTCCACTCGCACATCCATGCCACACCCTCTGCAAATACCCAATGAATTTCAAACAACCAACAACATTCACCTACAACTCCTTATCCCCCACTTTGCCCATCAATCAATCCATTTTTCACCAACCTTGACCAACCACAAAAACTTCCCTGACTCCCCCATCCAATGTTTCCCAAATCACCACCACCACCAAATATTCCTTCACCCCAGAAGCTCAAAACATTCCCCCCACCACACACCCTGAGCCACTGCCTTAACTCACCACTAGACAATTTACCACAATATCCACCTCCACCTACAACAGCTCCCATCCCATCACAATACCCCAAGCCACTGCTTTCTCCATGTATCCTAAACCACCACCATTTCCAAATTCATCCACTATAAATCCATCCATTCCAAGTGCCACCCCATGTTCATTTATAGCATTGTCCCATTCAAAGGATTATGCTAGAGAAATTCCTGCGTCCACCTCTCAACCTACACAAGTCAAAGTTCACATGACCAATCTAGGTATAGGAGAGTATCTAGTGCATATTGCCACATTCACACCACTAATTATCCAATCAATTCAAGATTTTATATGCCGATGCATAGACACCATTATTCCCATGGGTCTTGCTTTCAACTCAACAATTTTTTTATATGCTAGAGTTGATACCTCCTCTGATGTACCTCCTGATAAAGACTCGAATCACCATTTTTTGGTGATACTAGTTTCTTTTCAAATCCCTCCTTTCTACTAAATTTTAGAAACTTTTGTTGAAGAGGATTTGAAATTTATCGCTATGAGTAGGTAGCTTTTCACATCATTGAACCACACTACCAGATCCTTGAACAAAATTTGGATTAGGGTATGACAACCATTCAAAAAATGACCTCCTCAAGAATTATTTTCAATGTATTACCCTCGATCCTATAGAGGATAGATATGATGAGTACACTAACCCTGAGTATGATAATTTCCCACTAGAAGATATTTTCCAAGTTTCCACCATCCACACCATGTCATCTAATACCATAGAAGATAAATTATACAAGCTATTAGAGGTACTTTTGATTGCTTATGATACCTCTAAAGAAGACTCTTCCCCCATAGTCCTCCTTACAAATTTCTTAGATGATAATGACATATACCTACATCTATTTCCCATTATACTTTCCATTTTACCCATGCTCCTTCCTTGGGAGTGTCTAAATGCACCAATGCATTTGCCACCTCCACTGCCATCAATCCAACCAAACCTGCATCCACTCATGTTGGACCAACTCCTACCCCGTGAGAATACCCATGGGAACACTCTCTCTAATATGCTAGATCCCACCATCCCATAAATCAACATGGTCTCCATTGACTTACACCCATTTGAAATCCTACCAATCCATCAAATTCCATCAACATCAATCCAAGTCTTATTGAATTTGAGAACATTTCTACTTCACCATACCCCACTGATTTTCTTCCATCCAGATAATTTCTCCACCATGCTAATGTCTACATATTGCTTGTCTCATCATCATCTCTATTTGACATTTATTGCATTGACATGAGTGGCACTAAGTAACTCATTTTTTAAAATGTATCAAATTACATCCAACTTATTCCCACTCCTCACCAATTAGACGAGGGTTCCCACATGCTCATTGAGGACACCATCGATGTAAACCTCAATGCTAACTTGGAACACCCCCAAATATCCTTTCTTTTAAAGAATAAGAATAGTTTTTCACCCTTCTTATTGAATACAAATATGTTTGTGTATGGTATTATAAAGATATACTAGGCCTTGATCCTAATTTAGTGGCACACAATCTCATCTTGAGCCCTGATGCTAAACCAATAAAGAAAAAACTATGGAAGCATTATCCTACCATATCCATTATGGTTAAATAATATTTATAAAAAAAATTATATGTGGGTTTCTTTCAATCCATCGACTACCCAGAATGGGTTTCTAATATGGTACCTATTAGCAAGCCTAACGGGGGGATACATATTTACATGGATTTTCATGAACTCAACAAAGTGTACCCTAAGGATAACTTCCCACTTATGAACATGGATACACTCATGGATTCTATTGTTTTCCATGAAATGCTCTCCCTAATGGATGTTTTATCGGGATATAACCAAATTTGAGTTAATCTCGATGACCAGCATAAAATAACTTTCACAATACCCTAAGGGATATTTTGCTACAAAGTCATATTGTTTAGCCTAAAAAATGCAGACACTACATATCAACATGCCATGAATTATATCTTCCATGATTAAATGTATAAAATAGTGAAATATTATGTAGACTACCTTTTGGCCAAATAAAAAATGCACCACAAGCACATTAGAATTTTGTGTAAAAATTTTTACTGATTATTCAAACACAAGGTGAGACTCAACCCCAAGAAATGCATTTTTGGTGTCACATCAGAAAAAATCTTGGGTTTTATCATATCTAAGTAAGGCATCAAATTTAACCCCAACAAAGTCAAAACCATCACTGATATGATATCCTTGATAAATCTCAAAGAGCTACACAACTTACAAGGAAAAATCCAAGCATTTATTGCTTTATTGCTCAATTGTTAGATAAATGTAAGCCTTTCAACCATATGTTGAAAAAGGGGGTTACCTTTACATGGAGTCAAGAGTTTCAATATTCTTTTGATACCAGTAAAACAATATCTATCATCCCCACCTATGTTGACACCACCTTGACCAGGTAGACCATTTAATCTGTATATATATGCCACTGACTTTGCCCTTGGCACCATGCTAGCACAAAATAACAAATCTTACACCAGTCAAACTTTGGTGAGTTATGAGACCAAGTATGCATATGTTGAGAAGCTATGCTTAGTTGTTATTTTTGCAACTAAGAAGCTTCGACATTACATGATTTATCATACCATCTATGTCATGGCCAAAGAAAACCTACAGTGATATATGATGAGTCACACCTACACAAATAGTAGAACATCCAAATAGATAATGCTTTCTATATAATTTGATCTCGAATTCATTATCCAAAAATCCATCAAAGTCCAAGTAATCACAAACCAAATCACATAAGCTCCATTACCAGATGATCAACCACTCATAATCGAGCTACCTGATGATTCCATATTCAATATCACCGAGCAAAAAGAACTTGTAAAACCTGAGGATGAAGCTAGTATGGTCCTTTCATTTGATAATTCCAAATGCAAGAAAGAGGTAGGTGCTAGAGTTATCTTCTTCATGCCTCAAGGAGCTCATATGCCCTTGTAATTCAAAATCAACTTCCCTTACACCAATAATAATGTGGAATACAAAGCCCTAATCCTAGGCCTCTAGACTACTATTGCCTTAAGCATCGAATGGATAAGCATATTCGATGATTCCTAACTCATTGTTTATCAATCTAAGGAGATTTATCCATGTAAATGTCCAATATTTAAGCAATACAAATAGATCATTGATAAATTACTTAAGCACTTTGACTGGTATGAAATTGATAACACACCTAGGTCAAACAATCATTTTACAGACACCATGGCATCTCTTAGATCACTCATACCACATAATCCCATTGATAACACTCCATGCATCAAGATCCTCACACTATCTCAATCAACTATTGAACGAGAATCTTCCCAGACTAAAGAAAATATTAATTTTGTTCAAATTGAGCCATATAATGATGGCTTATCAAAAATAAAGTATTTCATAAAATGGGTACTCTACATGTAGATTTATCCTCAACTACTAAATGCATGTTAAAAAAAAAGTGGTTCATTACACTTTCTTTGGAGATATCCTTTATCATTGTCGTTTTGATGGTGTTCTCCTACATTATTTTGAACCGCAAGAAGCAAATTGGGTCATCGCTAAAGCCAATGATGGAACATGTGGTGGTTATTTTAGTGGGATGGACATTGCAAAGTGTATAACTATTGGTCCACCATGGAACATGACTGTTACACATATATCAACAATATCCTAAATGTCAACATCATACTAATTTAACATCATAGGCATTACAACCAATTCAATCCCTTTGAAATTTATTGAAATGGGGTCTCAATATGATAGGAAAAATATCTCCTTTGACTAAATAATAAAAAAATTGCACAAATTCCAATCATCTCAAAAAAATTAGTTTAGGTGGAGGCTCTACTAGGGTTTTTCACTCGCATGTTATTGTAACTTGTTTGTTTTTTCCATCAGCCACCATACTATTTTTGCCCTTATGTGATCTACACACACTATGTCATTCATAGTAACTACTCTGCCTCATGTGTGAGGCTCCATTCCTTTAAATGACTACCTCTAAGGCCAATATTTCATTGGTTAGTAAAGTTGAAACTATGGAGATCCATGGCATTAGTAAAACGACCCAGGAAGTTTATCCTAAAGGTAGTTACTTAGTGTCGAACATAACCTTAGCCATGCAGGATGTTGATAAAGCTTACAACTGGCTTGAAAGCCACACCCTGGTAGGGTAATTTCTAGTGAGGATTCCCAGTGACTCACTAATCTAACAATGGATTTAGCAAGTCTGGCAGCCATATGGCATAAAATTTGATCATATTCAAAACCTTACTAAAGGTTTATTTCATTTTTAGTTTGTTGATCTGTAGTATGTCGTTGCATTTATGAGTAAAGGACCTTGATATATTAGAAATACCCTTTTAATTCTTTAGATTTGGCATCGTAATTTTGTAGTTTCTGCCGATGTTTCCTTTTGTATACCAATTTGGGTGGAATTCCTAGGTCTCCCTTTGCCTCTTTGGTCATTCTTGCCACAAATTTTCACACCCATTGGAAGGTTTATGTGAATGAATCCATACAAATTTTATGTGGTACGACCATACAAACACATTTGCATTGAAATTGATCTATCAAAGGACCTTAAGGATTCTATTAATATTCAAGTTGGGGAGACCCATTTTCAAAAATGAGTGGTTTATTTCAATCTCCCCAATACCTGTTATCAGTGTCAGTATACTACCCACAAGATAAAATATTGCCCTCTTATGGAGGGTCGATTCAAAAATTGGACTTCAGTAGAGATACCTTTTTAAAAAAAAAAATTATCCCTCCCACTAATGGAGGGGAGGAATGGACTTCTATAACCAAGAAGAACAACAAAGGAAACTTACCACAACCTTCTATTGGGGTTGATAAAAAGGAGTCTCAATTGAGCTCCCAGTCAGGGGTTTCTCATGCAACCTCTATAGAAGGAAATTTTGTTTCTATTCATGTAGGTACCTCTTCTAGTAATAACAAAAAAAATTCCCCAATTATTCAAGCCTCCTAGTCGACTAAGCCATCAGATATCCTAGAGGCCACTCACTCAAGTTAATTCTATGTTTCTCCATATAATCTACCTAGCAAAATTCCCTCACAAAACCCTCATTGCTCTCGCAGTCTAGTTAGGGAGACCTCAAACATCCCTTTGGAGAAGTGACATCAAATAATTTTTTTTCATGAAAACCATAATAGGTTTCTCACAAATACCTTTGAATCTTTAGAATATTTCAAGGACTCTGAGGTCCTCAAAAGAAATATGCTCCTCGATCATGTCTCATAAAGTGCATATCTTGGAATGCCAAGGGTTTTATAGATATTGTGCGCAAGTACATAGTGCATCAAGGTCTAGATGACTTCAAGTTAAAGAATGGTAAATATTGATATTATTTGCCTTCAGGAAGTCAAAGTCACTAACTTTATGTTTTCAAGTACTTTCTCCTTTCTCTGGTCTCAAGGCCATAACTTTCATACTATGCATGACATAGGTAAAGGACGAGTAGTAATTTATCTTTCAGAATATTTTCATTCTAAATTTATCTCTTCAGGTTGTGACCCTTCTAATCATACTATTTGGATTGTGGTGGATATTTATGGCCATATTCTTGGTGTGCTCAACATTTATGCTCCTAATGATGCCAATTATCATTGTTTTCTATGGTGGTGGGTGACACTCTCTCTTCCCCCTACTATTTTGTTGCTTTGTGGGGACTTCAATATGATTGAATTACCACATGATAAAGTGGGTATTCTTCCCATGAGGTGGGCCACAAGGGAAAGAGAAGCATGGATTTTCATGAAAGAAAAGTTGGGGCTCTTTGACCCCAATAGTTAATTTGTACCCTCTTCATTCCTAGCTAGTGCCTGGTTCATATGGTCTAAAAATCAATAAGGTGAGAATCGTGTTATAAAAATATTGGATAGAGCCATGCTCTTAGATTTTGATATTTTCTCCTTCGAGAAACCCTCATATTCTTCTCCCTTTATCTCCATCCACCCTGAGCTCTGCTTGTCTAACCATTCCCCCATTTTCTTTTCCATCTTGGTTTCTTCTACTTCCCCTCCATTTTGCACCACCCCATGTTTAGGGCCTATGTTATAAAAATTTGGAATCTTATCCCTAGACCGAAAGGGGCTTCAGGATGGATTGAATGGTGGAATGCTGGTATCCAATGCACTTATTGCTTCCTACACTTGTTTGGGTGTAAGATTGTTAAGTTTCATCGTTGCTCCAATGCTACTCTTAAGTGGGAGTTGGAAGTAGCCTCTTCTCAAATTTAGTCCAATCCTTTAAATGGGGAGCTTTAGAGGCACCTCTCTATGGTTAAACACCAACTTATTATGGCAAAGAACTATGATGCCAAAGGGGCTTAAATCAAGACGAGGTTGCACTGGCCAAAATTTGGATATAGGGTTACCAAAGAGTTATTTTAGCGCATGCATCCTCATAATAAATTATTGGGTATTAATGCCCTTAACATTAATGAAGAGTGTGTTTCTAATATTCCTAGTATTATTTATATTTTTGAAGAGAATTACTATTCTGTATTTGCAGCTCAAGCCCGCTCCCCGCAACATGACCAGGCCCTAAAATCCTACCTTTTTGTGGTCCTAGAATGACTTTATGAGTCTCAAAGAGTTTTCTGTGAAAAGGACTTCTCTTTGAAGGATATGGAGGAATCTATTTCTTAGATAGACAATGATAAATCCCTTGGTCTCGATGGCTTTCATTGTGAATTCTACAAATCCCCTTGGGACACTATAGGGCCTGATCTTCTCAAAGTCTATCAAGAGGCCTTCTCTAAGGGTTATTTGGGTCCTAGTATTAATCAAGGGATTATTAAATTTATTCCTAAGGTTGATGATATTGAAATCATCACCAATTGGAGACCTATTACTCTCCTTAATGTCTCTTATAATATCATTGCCAAATCCCTAGATTTATGCATCCATCATCTCCTTCCTATTATCATGCACCCATAGAAAATTGGCTTCATTCAGGGTAGGTTCATCCTTGACAATATTATTGCTATATGGGAAGGTATGGAGTGGGCTCGTAATTCTAACCAATAATATATGTTCATAAAAATAAAATTTAAGAAATATTATGACATGATTGATTGGTCCTTCATTCTAGCCATGCTTAAAGCTCTTATTTTTGGGCCCTACTTCTTTAGTTCTATGGTGATATTGTTTGTTTAGTAATTGGATATTTTATCCATTAAAAAACACAATTCCTTGGCCATCGGTTTCTTTCAATACATTAGACAAGGTTTCCCATTAGCTCCTTCCCTTTATGTCCTTGATGCTGAAGGGTTTGGCTATTTACTAGCTCACCATGTTGCTTAGGGTTCTATTTGAGGAATTTATCTCCCTAGAGGTGAGACTTAGTTGATCAATGGTCATTTTGCTGATGAATCTTTCCAAACTCTTATTTAGGAAGAATGTGTCATTCAACAAGTGCTTGCTTTCCTGGACACTTTTGTCTAGCTTTTGGATCCTTCGTTCAATGGAGAAAGACCTAATGTTAGAGGTAGTCTCTCAACCCAATGCCCACCTAGCTTAATCAATATAAATGGAAGATCATCCAAGAGGGGGAAAGTTTTCATTTTTTAGCTATTCCTTTTGAATTTAATGGGTCATCACCAGAGTTATGGAAGTATGTTGTTAACATAGTGGAACAAAAATTTATCTACTGGTCCACCAAGAAGCTCTCCCTTGCTGGTAAATTTTAAATTTTCACAAAAGTCCTTGTAGCCACCCATATTTATTATTATTTCTACTGGGTACCATCCAAAAATTGCTCTAAGAAGCTTGATAATATTCTATGAGACTTCTTATGGTCCTCTTCCAATAATACTTTAGGATTCCACCATGTTTCCTGGGAGTATTATTGTCTTCCCAGAAGCTATGGTGGACTTGGAATTCGCAATACTAAATGTCAAGGTTGGATCCTTTGTGTTAAGTGGGTCATCAGAGCCCTCATGGGCAATGAATCCTATAAGATTCTCATCTGACAATATATTAGTGAAGGTTCCCATTTTGGATGTAAGAATTGCAAGGGCATGGGGTTCCCTTCCCTCCTTGTTGCCCTTGTATCTATCAAAATTTTAGGATCCTTCGTCATTGGGAGCATTTGGAAATCCTGGGAGAGTGTTAAAACTTGGTTTATATGGAATGGATAGAGCTTTTGACATGGCCTCTACATCAACCAAATGAATATTCGATAGTCACCTGTTATCACCTACCAAGTTTCCCTGCTTGCACAAGTTCCTTGGGTTCATGCACTAAGATTATTTCACAAAGGTGTGTGATGCATCACTAATTTATTTTCTCATCCTACTAGGGATTGGATCCCTTGGGATGATTTTAGAGCTAAATTTAGGCTTAATAACTTTGACAAGGACACCTTTGAGGTTGTCAAGGTTGCTCTCCCTGACTCCATGTTATATAATATTTTTGTGCTTTCACAATGACCTTGGTGGAAGTACTGGAAGTGGTATTTGGACACTCCATTATGGAATTATAAGGATCAATTGGGGTATGGATGACTCTATCATTTCCTCCCCATCATTGATAATCTCAATAAATGGTGGAAGGTCTCCTCCCGTAGACCTATTTGGTTGCACAAGTTCCAAACCACTTGGGCTCCTTTATTGGAGCCCATAATTTATTGTTTTACATGGAGTATTTTGCACCAAGCACTTCCTATTGGGGAGAATCTAAAAAATTTAGGAATCCCCAACCCTTCTTGCTATTTCTGTATTCAATCTAAAGATTTTATCCATATTTTTTGGCTTTGTGCTCGTGCTCATTCCATTTGGGAGTGGATTTTTCCTTTTCTAGTTCCTATTCCTTTACCATGTTTGAGTGGAAGCATATCATTTTGGGAGGCACCCCACCATTATTGGTTATTTTTTGAAGTGTAGAACTTTTTTTGTATGGTGACCATGTTCAGTATATGGAGAACTAGAAATGACTATATATTTGGAAGTGTTCTTCCTCCTTACACATATCTACTTTTGAGAAGTCTAATATTATTTCATATATGTATTTTTATATTATAGTTCAATCCAATAAGTTGGACATAGAGCTCACTCATATTCAAGATATTATTGATTAGTGGGAGAATGCACCATGCTTAGTAATTCAGAATACTCCTCATAGAAGGTCTAGGTCTAGACAACAATGTTGCATACCATGTAGGAAGAACGAACAGGAATAATATTGATGCAATTGTTTAAATAATACATTTGCCACCTTAGAATAGTTTCGATGAATATGGAACAGACTAGGCGTAGAATAGATGTTGTTATAACAATATAACAACATACTAAAATAATGAAATAATATAGTGCAACCTATAGTTACGCTAACAGCTCATTCCAAAAATGCACTCCTATCCCAGCTCAAGGTGCTTACAGATATGGTCGTGGTTACGTGACTTGATGCCTAGAACAAGTTAAGAGTTTATGGCTGGGTTTATATTCCTAGCACTTGTAGACAGGGGAGGGACTCATTTTCAAAGTCTTTGGGTGGGAATTAGGGGTGGATAAGCCTCATCATTTTGTAATTAGTTTATTCTATTGTCCATAAGTTCTATAAAATATAAATTGTTCACTTGGGTTCTTGCTCTATTTTTATGGGCATGTTTTTTTTTTGGCTGATGGTGTTAGCCACGTGGTGTGTTTATTTGCCTCTTCTTTTTTGTTTGTAAAAATATATATTTTTAATTCTTTAATATAATGTTTTTTTACATCAAATATATATATATATATATATATATATATATATATATATATATATATATATATATATATATATATATATCCTCCTTCCTCTGGGCACCCTACATTCATCATCACAACTACTGAATATTTCACCAAATGTGTTGAGGTGATTCCTCTTACCAACACAATCAAACCTTGAATATTAGAATGCATACTCAATATTATTTATCGCTTTGGTATACCTTCAAATATACTATCAAACAATCGCACACATTTCAATAATAAGGATGTTCAAGAATTTTATACTAAATACAACATTCAACATAACTTCTTGACACCTTACTATCCATAAAGTAATGGAAAATTCAAGGTCACAAAAAAGACTCTCATAGCCATTCTGAATAAAATAGTCAAAGAAAATCATAAATATTGGAATCTTCAACTCCCCCTAGCATTATGGGCTTATCGAACAAGTATACACACACCAATTGGGGCAATACCTTTATCACTAGTCTATGGTGTCGAGGCCATCATACCCCTTGAGCTAAAAATCCTATCATTATGCATATTTTTACAAGAATTCATCAATGATGTTATTGTACGACAAACATACCTTAATAAAATAAACCTACTTGATGAATGATGAATCAATGCACTATAGCACCTTCACATTTATTAGGAAAGGGTCAAATGTGCTTACAATAAAAAAGTGCATCCTTAAAAATTTTAAGTAGGGAATCTGATTCAACATAAATTCAAACCTTTCACATCACTTGCATGATAAATTTACTACCAACTGGCTTGGTCCTATTAGGAACCTACTATTAAAATAAAGCTCACTCACACAAAATACTAAAAAATAATTGAAATACATGAAATAACAAAATAACACTATGTAGAAAGTAATTGCAGAATTGAAACAATCTCACAAATAACTAAGAATCATAGGCCTCTTCGAGGGGGCAACCTCCTTCAATATTTAATTAAATTACAAAAATATACATTCATTTATAGATCCATGTATTTTAAAAAGGAATTTTTATGAAACCATACCTAAAGGCTCAAGAGTTGGCTTACATGTAAGATGCCACTTGAGCTATAATATTCTACCAAATACTAGTTACAATCTTGATAATGGTTACATGAGATGGCACCACTTGGATAGGTGCCTTAATTGCCACATACATTACAAAGTATTACAAAATAACATTATAATGGAATCTCCCATATTGGAAGTGGGTCATTACATAAGCAAATGCGAAATCCAAAATAATATTAGGATGGGATGCTATCATGTCCTCCCCCTTCAAAAAGCTTTATCCTCAAATATGAAGATGATGAAATTAGTGTTGGAGCTGGTGGAGAGACTCCCATGTAGAATATTCTAGATGAAGTCCATGCCACTAAAAAAGGACTTCAGTAATGGTATAACTGTTAAGAGTGTGAGTTCGATGATCCAATAACTATTCAAGCTTGAGCAAGATAGAACATTCTTCATACAATTTTGGGAGTTCATATTGAACTTGTACATGAGTGCCCAAAACCTTTTTGAGAGAGGAGATATGAAAAATAGGATGAAGCTTAGAGGTAGGTGGGAAGGCCAATTTGTAAGCTATGATACAAATACACTATAAAATTTAATAGGGCCCAAAGTATTTCATAGTAAGTTTCTAGCACCTATGAAGTTGGAGGGATGACTGTTTGTATGACTACAAGAGAAGGAAAACCATGTCACCCACATCAAAGCTACGCTTAGAATGGTGTTGGTCAGCTTGTTTGCACATCCAATTATGGGTTGCATTCAAATTTATCTTTAGTTAGTGGAGGACATTGGTGCATTGATCTAGAGTAGTATCAATTGCATGGACCTTGGAGTTACTTAGAATGTAAGAGGAATGCGTGAGTGGAGGGTACCCATAAACTACCTCGAAAAGGGTAACCTTGGTTGCTATGTGATAAGAAGTGTTGTACCATAATTCAACCAAAGTAATCCACTTCACCCATTGAGTAGGATGATCTGATGCAAAACAATGAAAGTAGGTCTCCAAAATTTTATTAACAATCTCAGTCTAACCATTCATTTTTTGATGATAGGCTGAACTCATTTTGAGATAAGCTCCTTGTAACTTAAAAAGTTCTTACCATAAGTTACTAGTAAAGGTTGGTTCACAATTGGACACGATGGAGGTAGGCATACCATGAAGGTGGAATATATAATCAAGGAAAATTTGGGCAATGGTGGAGTTTGTGTAAGGATGGTATAGGAAACAAAAGCAAGGATGCTTTGAAATATGATCCACTACCACCAAGATAACATATTTGCCTCTAAACTTAGGTAACCCTTCAAAAAAATCCATGGAAATATCAATATAAACCTGTTAAACAATGGGCAAGGGTTGAATATTTCCTAGAGAATGCACCATTTCACCTTTCATCCTTTGATAGGTATCACAAGATTTCACAAAATATTGAATATCCTTTTTCATACCCTTCCAAAAAAAGTGTGCTTAAGCCATTCATATATTTTGAGAAATCCTGAATGGCCTACAGATGGGGTGGCATGCAATTCTTTCATGATAAGTTCTCAAAGTGGATAAGTATGGGGAACAACAAGGTATTGGTGGAAACATAAATCATAGTCATCCCAAGCATAGCCTGGGCATGAAGTGGGCTTAGTGTGGAATGAGGCAACCAAAGTTTGCAACTCAGAATCTTGAAGTACCTGGGCATGATCCATTGGGGAATAGATGATGAAATGATACACAATATACTAAGCACTTAAAATTGGTTAGAGAGAGCATCAACCACAGTATTCTCCTTACTCTTCTTGTAGGTAATATCATAATCATATCCCATGAGTTTAGAGATCCATTTTTGTTATTCGAGGGTGGCAATCCATTGCTCCAAAAATTATTTAAGACTCTAATGGTTGGTTTTAATGGAGAAATGATGCCCAATGATATATGGTCACCAATTGGTTACTGCATGGAGAATTTCCAATCATCTTCTTAGCATAAGTGGATTTTCCTAATTACTATTGGAGATAGATTTACTAGTGAAAGCCAAGGGTCACCCTTCTTGCATCAACACTACACCAATACCATGACTAGAAGCGTCACTTTCAATGATAAATGATTTGGAAAAATTTGGCATGACTAGGATGGGAGTGGGGGTCATAGCATGCTTCAATTCTATTGAAGCTTGTTCGATGGGTCTTAACCAAGTAAAAGAGTCCTTATTTAACATGGAAGTGAGAGGAGCTACAATTTTATCATAATATGAATAAATTTGTGGTGGTATCTTGTAAGCCCTAAAAATCCTTGGAGTCCTTTGAGAGTGTAGGGTTTTGGCCAGTATTGGACCACCTAGATATTCTTGATGTCAAATTTGATGCCAGCTTTGGTGATAATGTATTATAAATACTCCACTTTCATCAAAACAAAGGAAAACTTGGAACACTTAGAAAAAGTTAATATTGTGCCAACAACTGCAAAGTTTGATCCACATGGTCAAGGTGCTCTTCCAATTAACAACTATAAACCAAAATATCATCAAAGAAAACTAGGATGAATTTTCAGATAAATGGGTAAAATATGTTCATAAGGCTTTGAAATGTGGAAGGAGCATTAGTTAAATCAAATGGCATGACCAAGAACTCGTAGTGACCTTCATGAGTATAGAAAGTAGTCTTGGGAATATCTTCATCCTTGAGCCTAATCTGATGATACCCAAAGTGATAGTCTAATTTGGAGTACATAGTTTTATGTAGCTCATCCAATAATTCCTATAGAGGAGTAACACCCATAGGTCCTCTGTTATACCATAGTGACGAACAATAGTTCTTAGACCAATATTTCAAGCCACTGCCCAAGGAGGATTCCACACATACCCTTGAGCACACTATCTGCCTCTCTAACAGTACAAGAGGGTAATTATTCAAGATTTTGTGCCTAATAGACTATAGATGATACAAGGTCTAAAATATTTCTACTAGATAATTTTTTTTTTAACCCTAGGATGGTCTCTTGATACACTCGAAGATACGTGAGAGCTCTATTCCATGCACGAGTGTTGTCTAAGGCCTGGGTATTAGAGCCTAATCGCCCCTCCCTTCATTAGATGATTTATGGGCTATCTATCTTAGACAATAATGATATCTCCTTCATGATATTTTAAAAGCCTCATCACAAGGTTTCTAGCCTACTCAACTACTGAAAAATAAAACTATATTTTTTTGGCTTTTTGAATAAAGGAAAACATATTGAAAACATAGGAAAATTATACCTAATAGGCATAAATGATTGAGAAATAATTATCAGTCGCAGAATATTTTAGCCTTGGAAAGTGATTTAATACCACTTTTTAGGAACCTACTAATAAAATAAATCCCACTCACATAAAATACTAAAAAACAACTGAAATACATGAAATAATAGAATAACACTATGCGGAAAGTAATTGCAGAATTGAAACAATATCACAAATAACTTCAAATTGCAAGCCTCTTTGAGGGGACAACCTCCTTCAATATTTGATTTAATTCCAAGAAAATACATTCGTATATGGCTCCATGTATTTTAAATAGAAAGCTTCATGCAACCCTACCTAAAGGCCCAAGAGTTGTCTTACATGCAAGATGCTACTCGAGCTAGAATATTCTACCAAACATCGATTAAATATTGATAATGGTTATATGAGATGACACCACTTTTCTAGGTGCCTTACTTGCCACATACATTACAAATGATTACAAAATAACATTATAATAGAATTCCCCACATTGGAAGTGGGTCATTACATAAGCAAATGAGAAATACAAAATAATTTTATGATGGGATCCTAATAGGTCCATTCAACATAATGCAAATATTTAGAACTGATGCATGCAAAATTACCACTCTTGAGGAAATTGAGGAACCTAAACCCATCAATATACTTCATTTTCATACCTTCTATACTTATATCATAGCTAGCATTGTACATACACAACAAAATCCAAAAATAAAAAATAAAAAATCATCAAAAATACAAAAACATAACAATCACCAAAAACAACAAGCAATAATTGTTTTATACTACTACAAAGTGTGTTGCATTCACACACATATCATTAACTGATAATCACTAATAATACTTAGGTTATCATTCGATTAATGTTTTATCCCTTTATGGAATTTATTTTGTCACATTAATCAAGGGTGTCTTCCTTATGGTATATGTCTTACATCATCCATCATTATACACAATTTTGCTACATCAAACACACACCACCTTCATTCATCCATTCATAATACACTATTGATGATATATTATCTTTTAAAGTCTCTAGTTTGGAGAATATTTAGGTTTGTTTTGTCATTTAGCCATACCTAGTGTCTCCTTCAACCTCCATTGAACATAATTAGTCCTTGAGTGCTATAGGTCTTCCTAGTGACCTCAGGATTTCTCTTTGACCATACACACAAATCACACATTTATAAAATTTTGGTGCCTAGTAAATATGAAGTCATGAATTGTTATCTCCATAAAGTGAATTATTTTCCCTACTCATCCTACCATGCACATGATATAACCCTAAAAATTGGCAAAAGGACAAATGCAACACCAAAATACATGTCTTCAAAAAAAAGAAAAAAAATAAAAAGTTTGAATCCCTAGAATTCTCAAGTCCTTAGATCATGGGGCCAACCTCCATCGAGGCTATATATTCCTAACTGAAAGTGGAGTATACCTTACGTGGTGATATATTTGTCACATTAAGAACCTCATTTTGTACAAACCTATGTACACTCACAAATGAGCTAGCTCATTGGAATCAGTCACAAATGATGAATCCAATCTCACACAAAATAAAAAGGAACAATCATTGCACACACATTTGTATTTGATAAACTTGACTAACTTGGCTGATCTTAGCATCTTCAAGTACCTATTTGATTAATAGATGAGTTTGATCGATGTCACTAGGGTGTTTGAGCATCATGAAAGCATTTTCAAATTCTTCCCTAGGATAAGAAAAAGTACAAATCATGTCATCTTGGCCTCCATAGTATAACATTTATTGCAAACCATGCCATCACATCCACTCGCATACATTTCACATGTATGTCGGTACCCTTGGGTTGATGCCCTTGATTAATTGATTAAATTCATGAATAATATATGTCTAAGCATTTTGTTTTTAAATAATAAAATGTATGTGCATACACTCATTGCATCCATCAATATTCATGCATTCAATAACCCACTTTATCACATCATAAACATAAAAAACACAAAATATAAATAATATGCATCACATATATATCATCAATAAAGTACATATACAGTCTCACCCATAGGCTACATATGTTTGAGCTATCAAATCTCATCAAAATTATAAAAAAGAGATACAAGGTAACACATCAAAACTCCTACATTGCTCGATGCACCCATATCACTCCTTGCCCCCATCACTCTCACTGCTTCCATTAGCTTGATCTCCTCATGCCTACCCACTACCGCTTCCATGACTATGACCCTCACCATGATATGTTCTTACCCTTGAGATCTGTAAAGTTGATGCCCCTAAAAAATAAGGTATAAGTGAAGCTACTACAGGAGTACTCAATGCCCCATTCCTCCAACACTATGAGGATTGGTAGGATTATATTAATGGTACTACTATATCATTAAGTAGTAGGGTGTTATCTAATAACCTCATATAGTCCTTCTACCACTCAAAATGAGCCATCAAGACCATCAATATTTGACTCGTTACAAGTCTCTATTACCTCTCCATCCATAGTAAATATCGCTCTATACATAGTGCATATTACTCAACAAGCAATCTTTCTCACTCCTCCTATAGGCTCTACATCTGAGCCCATAGTATATATTGCTCCTCCTCCTAGATCTACCATATCTATTACTCCCCATCCCATTGGATCCACTCCTAAGTGATGGTAGTCTCCAAATCTACCTTATGTGTCTCCAAAATCCACATCCAATTAGACATAACAACATACTTTACTATAGGGTCACTACTCCCACTATCCCCCTCCCCTATCAAGATATCCTTTACCACCTCCTTATGATCCCCTCATGATGGTCCTACTCCAAGATCTATTCAATGTCATACCTACTACCCCATAGGCTTATCAAGTACCTTCCTATTGTTGCTTGTGGTATCATCCTCCATCCTTGGCTAGAATGCCTACCCACCAAATTATGTGTCATACTTTGGAGTCATGCCAACATCCTCCATATCCATATATATTAGAACCATATCCATATTTATCCCAACAACCTCATACTCTGTATCAACAACAACCTCATTCTACCATTGCCTATACACTATCGATGGTGGAGGAATACCTTGTTGTACATTAAACTATCACAATAAATGATCATACTGAAAACTCATACTCTATATTGTGCTAACCCACGACCCATATATCCCATCACACTTGTACCAAGTGCACCCCATACTCATACTAGCTTGACCTACCCCTCCATAGCCTCCATATAACCTCATCAACTCACAATCATTAAAATAAATCATCATAATATGTCTAAACCCTTGTAAATGGTTGGATCCTACCCTCCTAATCCTTACCCCATTTCAAGGCATAAGCAACCTCATATCCTAGGTTTTGATGTGCTAGTCAAGGTAACCTCACTGGTTACCCAACTATAAAGTTCTCCCATGCCTAAATCTGTAGTAGCAAGCTACAACTCAAACCATGCCTATTTTGATGTCATATCTCATATAGATCTTGGTAAGTCTATTCCAGTGACACTGGATCCCATACCATCACCTTGGTCTCCTCTATCAAGTCCTACACCAATCCAATCAAGTTCCATGGGAACTGTGCATCTGATGAATCTGGTAGTACAATGTTGGAGATGAATTTCTACAAAATCATGTGCCTCATCGTCATCCACCATAGTCAATAGTGGTTGTCAACATCCACACCCTCACTCTCCACATCCACCACCTCCCAATGCTCCCTATACATCCAATGCAATAGTTTTAGCTTTTGATACATGTAATGGGAGATAACAAACACAAGATGCAGAATAATAAAAAAAAAATTAAATTTGTGAGATGACTAAAATTTGCTATAAATAGAAATAACAAAAATGAGTACAAAAGTAGCTATGAAGGAAATGAACACTCCATGATACAATATATTGCTCAATGAATGAGATCTAACCTTATAGCTCACATAATATACATTAATGTTTCTATCCTACTCGACTATGCTCTCCTATCTATATCTGTATCTCTATCTATGACCCTTTATATAGGAAGACAAGTTCCTTGGCCAACACTCTATCTAGTTGTACAAGAAACACCTTGGACATTTGTAGCTTGCACAATGATACTTGTCCATTTATTACATTACATGAAGTAACTAGATAAAATTCCCCTTAAGTAATATAATGTTGTATGTATGTACCAAGGAAGGTACATTTACATGACCCAAATAATATAATATACACTATTTTTAACACCCTCCTGTATTACAATATTTGGGTATTGAAGACTTTAGTCTTCAATGTGGATCTTACTATTGACTTTGGAATTTTGATTCTTCTTCTCTAATTTTTGTAACATGTTCAAACAATATGTTAGTGTCTTCAAACCTATTATTCTTGATGAAAGAGCTTGATTTCATAAACATCTATCAGTTCTCCCAATTCTTCAATTTCTTCTATCCTTTGAGCTAGATGTCCTTTTTGATTTCCTTGATACTGATTTTTGGGATTGAACCTGCAATAGCTAGTACTATGGCCTTTTATCTTGCATATCTTGACAATACCTATTGTACCATGGTGTTTGTACTTTTTATGAAGAAGTAATGTTTCTTTGTGGATTATCTTTAGACGCCAATGTAGTGTTAGACATCTCATATTTAACTATATTTTCCACTTCATATTCCTATAGAATATTTACTAAGTCATCAAAAGAAGTATCTTTACTTAGAACTTGTAAATATGTTACCAACTATTTATAGTTGTCTGGAAGTTCTCTCATGGCTACTTTAGTAAGAAGTTCATCCTTAACTATTTATCCTAAGGTAACTAATTTCCCTTTGATATATGTTACTTTCCTTAGGAATAATTCTATGCTTTCTCCATTATTTATATTTAATGAATGAAGTTGAATTTTGAGATAGAGGATAGTTACCTTATTATTTCCTTAAAAAAAATTCTCTACACTTACCCATGCATATGAATATGATTTTGCTGAACTGATATAGGGTTGTATCTCATCAGTGATAGCAAAGGTTATTATCATTAAAGCCTTTGAATCATTTGATACAAACTTTAGGATTTCAATATCATATATAGTAGGTATTTGAGCTTTCCCTTTGACAATATAAAAAAAAAAATCATATACCATAATAGCTTTTACTTTTTTATTCCAAGAGAAATAATTAGGACCCTTGAGTAGTTGTGACTCTACTAGGAAGAATTTATTTGAAGCCATTTAAGTTCCCTAATACCAATTCTTAGGTTTTGTAGAATGCCTTATGACTCCCTAGTATATTTTGGATAAGCTATAAAGTGATTTTGTAAATTATAGTTCAATTTTGGTTGATTTTGTAAAGTTTTTTAAATACCAAAATCAAATTCTATTATCCTTATTGTTCCTATTGAACTAAACACTTTTCCCAAATTTAAAGAGGTTTTAATGTTGGATATTTTGTCTCGATTTGAGAAGATTTGAGACAATGATATTATAAATTTCTAGCATTTAAAAACTCTATTTAAATATACCTTTAGGATTTAATCTAAGTGTATCTAATTTTCAATTTAATTAGTTTGATGTATTAACCCTTATAACTCCCTAATTTTGGAAAATTTAGATCACAATAATATTTGTATTTTTTAAGGTTAATTTCTAGTAGAAAACCTTATTACTCCTAAGTTTAATATTGAAAATATTATATTAGGTTGAGAAATAATTCCATTTGAGGTATGGTTTTCAATAATTTTATTCCTCTAAATTCAACCTTATAACTCCCTAGAGATTAAATCATATAAATATAGGAATAAACCTTACCTCATACCAAGTGAAGATTGACACTGATTTCAGACGTATAATGGCTACACTTGTTGATTATATCTGATTTGATTGTGTTCAGACCAAAGCATTGAATACTCTATCCCTCGCTTCCATGTTGTGATGGTTTCCACGTCTTGTATATAAATGCATTGAGATTCCTCATTCAAATTGCTTCGTTCATAATGCTTCATTGAAAATGTTGGCCCAAGGAGCTTTTAATAGGCAATCAACCTAGTGAAAAGTGTCATTTTAGTTACACTTCAATGCTTTATTGGATATCCATTGCAAGTGTAACATCTAAAATATTTTATTCCTTCTTGCACTATTCGAATGATAATGCAAATTGAGGAATGTAACTCCTCTTCCATGTGTTCTATGGGTGCAAAAATCTTGTTGTAACACTTTCTCACATGTGTAAAATTCTAATATTCCTTGAGAGCATTTAGGTTTTCCTTTGGAGAGTGAAAAATATCACTTGCATACCCTTATGCTTATAATGCTTACTTGATATATCCTCTTTAGTTATCAACGTGCCTCCTTTATTATACTTTGTAGGTCACCTATTATGGCTGTACAACCCATGCACAATGTATCCCTTTTGAGAGGCTTCTTGATGCTTGTATTCGACTGCACTCTTCTAGAGAAAGTTGTACCCTTATGACACCTTCAAATCTGCCCTCTTTTCTACGTAGAACATATTAGAGAAATACAATATATTATACGAATATTTATGAAATAGAATGCATTTGTTGCACCCTTCCTTGCATTTATTTTGTTGGTCTAAAATTTTGGTTTTATGGTAGAATTTTGAATGCGGTAAAGGGATTTTGAGGTTGTCTCTTTTTTTAGACACATTTCCCTTTTTCGCTTGAATATTTTTATGATAAATCTAAGCTTAGATAGAAGCTCTTTATTTGATGCAATTTTTTTCACTTTTATTTTTCTTACATCAAACCTTGTAATGCTTTGGATTTGAGACTCACCAAGTCTCAATATTTAAAGCTTCTATTTTTTATTTTAGTTAGTTGTTTTCTTCTCCAAGTTTTGAAGGATTCTAACCATTTTTTTGGTTTCTCTTGGCCATTATGAGTTGCATATTTTTGTGCACCAATAGTGTCTTTAGACACTTGACAAATTATGAATTTGTGCCTTTCTCAAGAACACAAACACAAAGATTTTTAGAGTAATACAATAGTGCTAATTAACCTACTAATATTTCATTTTTTTAATGCACTAATGATTACACCTTATCACTTCAAATAAATCTAAAAAAATTATAAGTGCAGTTAATCAATTTACTGCAACTTAATCAAGAATAATATGAAATTAATCTTCAAGAATTATTCTACAAATTGATTAGGATATGGTCTTCTTTTGCTTTCTAAAGTAGATGATATGAAATTGATAGATAGTTGAAATTCTAAAATCTAATCAACTCCTAATGTGAAAATTAACCTTAAAAATAACCTTTCTTTTTTCACATTTAAACAATATAATACAAATCTCCTTTTTATAACTTTAATATGGATTAAGGTGCTTTAAAAAATCTGAAAAGTAATCTGATTAATGAATATACTTGCAACAATAGTTGCTTACCTTTTTCTAAAATATTTTATAGCTTATTTTTTACTTTTGTAGAGGATGTAGATCTTGGTGCCTTAGATCACCAAGTTGCTACCTTGAGTAAGATCTTGTAGCTCTTTGTAGAATATTTTGAACAACTCCTTTTTCACCAAGTGATGGTCTTGAACTTCTTTTCACGAGCCTAAGATATGGTGATTTTGTTATCCTCTTGTGATATCCTCCTTCTACTGTATATTTGTAGAAGTTTGTATCTCTAAAGTGGTGTCCTCTTACTATGGGAGGTAATCTTCAAATATCTTGGATTTGATGAGCTTCTTCTATATTCAATTATTCTTGTTGAATTCTGATTTCAAGCAATATCTTCTTCTCAATATTTTGAATATCTTGAGGTCTTCAGTGGATTCTTCTTCCACTCAAATTTGGTACTCCTTGCAAAATTCTCCTCCTCTTGGGATTATTTTCGGATGGCGATAATTGTCCCAAGTCCTTCACTATTAGGGGCTTCTCCTTGGTAGTGGATTTCTCTAGTGAGTTATCCTTTGATGACTTCTTTAGTAAGACTCCTCCTAGCATTTTAATGGATGCTTATCAAGACCTCGTCAAGGTATTTGATCTTGAAGCTTCTTCTAGTATTTCTTGAGATCTTATCTTCAACCTTCTACTTTTGGAAGTGTTGGTGGTGATACCTTCTCTTGGATATTTAAATCTGCTACTTCTAGATTCAATCAGGACTCTTCTAGTCCTTCTTCTTCCTTGTATATAAGTTCTTCAATGAGATCTCCTCATGATATCTTTTGCTTTCAGGTGTTGGATTGATTCTAAATAGGATACTCTTCCTAACTTTCTTGTAGGAATATTTCTCGAATTACTAGATCTTCTTTTCCTACAACAAAAATATTAGTACTAAAATCTACTTCTGAATTAGGTATTCTCTTATGGAGTCTTCTTCAAGATAAAGTCTCCTATGGCCTATTTCAATATCAAGGCTTCTATGGCCGTTTCAAGGCTTTTGTGGCCTTTTATTTAATATCAAGACTTTTATGGCCTTTTCCTCAATATCAAGGCTTCTATGGCCTTTTCTTTTGGGTCAAGGCTCTTATGGTTTTTTCTAGGCTTTAGTGGCCTTTTCTTCTTGATCAAGGCTTCTATGGATTTTTATTTTGAATTAGGGATTCTATGGCCTTTTTATTTTTGTGAAATTATTCAATCTAGCAATGGATATCTCTTGTCTCCTAACTTCACCATGACTATTTTCTAGAAGATTATTTTGAAGTATTCTCCTTCTTACAATAACTAATATCTACACTATGAAGGCACTCCGATCTTCGAGAAAAGAATTTGGGGTGTCCTATATTTCTATTGTAGGAGGTGTACCAATCATATAAGAATTAATTCCCTAGAATAAAAAAAACTTCAGTGTAATATTTCCAGATCTCTTAGATGAGCTTCACTAGTTGATTCATCCAACTAGTGGATCAAATATTGAGTCCTAGTCTTCACGAATTTTATTGCAACTGCATGGAAAGAATATAACTATATGCAATCTCAATATTTCTAAAATTGAGATTTATTTTAGTCCTCATTTGTGGTTCTTTCTAATTCTATCACCTAGACTCTTCTAAGAAATTTTGATAGTGACTGGTCCAATGGCACATCATGTTGATAAAAAACCTAGGGTCAATGATAATGGTGATTTTCCTATTGATCTATTGTATCTTGATCTATCATAGCTCTAATACCACTGTTAGATTTTGATACAAAATGTAATGGGAGACAACAAACACAAGATGCAGAATAATAAGAAATAAAGTAAATTTACGAGATGAGTGAAATATGCTATAAATATAAATAATGAAAATGAGTACAAAATTAGCTATGGAAGAAATGAACACTCCATGATATAGACTACTACTCAATAAATGATCTCTGAGCTTATAGCTCACACACTCTACACTACCATGTCTATTGTACTCTATTATGCTCTTCTATCTATATTTGTATCTCTATCTATGACCCTTTAGATATGAAGATAAGTTCCTTTGCCAACACTCTACCTAGCTATACAAGGGAAACCTTGCACATTTACAACTTGCACATTGATACTTGCGAATTTATTAAATTGCATGAAGTAACTAGATAAATTCTACCTTAAGTAATCTAATATCCAAGGTATGTACCAAGGAAAATGTATTTACATGATTTAAAAAATGTAATATAAGTTATTTCTAACAAATAGGGCATCTCTATAATGTGTTAGTGTTGTCTCAATCCTCAAACTCTCCACTAGTAGTATAAAAATACAATACACATCCTCAAACATGATCGTCATCTCCCCTATGGGCCTATGAAAGGTGCATATATCGAGATCCCACCTATCAACCAATGTAATCAAATATAAATCATCTACATACACATTCTAAATTGGCTACATATTTTAGCCCAATCATCTCCAACCACTTCCAATCCACATTCGAAAACCATCGATGAGCTTTGTAAAACTTACCCTTGAACTGATACCACGATCTCAATAATCTTTGTTGCATAAAAAAATCACAAAGTCATCAACATCATCTCAAAAAAATAAAATTCATCAAAACTCACACATAATAACCATTTAGGTACTAGATAATCAGTTCACATAATCATCCAACACTTGGACGATAGCAATATTCAACCATCCAAACAACGGATGGCCATGACCACAACCATATAACACTTAGATGGTCATAATTACCCATTTTCAATAGGTAAAAATCACTAGTATGTATGTTTAAAATCTAGGTGGTCTTGAAGCACCACCATCCACATCCTGGATAGTCACCAAACACCACATTTGCAAGCCCTCAAAAAAGTAAAAATCACATTACAATTCACACACCACAACTATGTGTCGTATAGATGACTCAAACATGCAATCTTATGACCATTGGATGACCACCAACCACCACCATATGACATATGGATGGTAACGAAATAATAAAATGATAATAACCACACACATAAACTTGATCATTCAGATGTCAGATGACCTTGATATACCAATATATAGAAGGATGATAATCACAAAACACACAACACATACAAAATAAAAATAAATAAGATACAAACAAAAATTTACAAACACACACACAAGCAACAACACGACAACAAGCAATTTTAAGAAAACATACAAAGCTGGGTTCATTTTATCTAGAATGAAAATGTGAAAGGGTAACTAAAATTTACTTACCGAACCTGCACTCCCTCCAAGTCTAGACTCTCTACCTCCCATCACAATTTGATCACCTCCACCTATAAATCGACAAGACCTTCATGCAAAATTTTCTCTCACACACCTCACTCTCTTCTCATTCCTCATCTATAATTATGAAAATTACCACTCACACACCAAAAAATATCTTTTATACCTTTTGGTGCATGACTATCCAAGACAATCGCATTGCATCCATCCTAGGAGGTCAAGGTTTTCCACTGTCTCAGATGGTTGTATTTAAGAAAAAACATACACACACACAAAAAAATCACACCACTTGCAAAAACTCATCCATAATCCATGTTCAATATAGATAAGGTCAATCACCTTACTTCCATCATCCATTCCATCCATCACCCACTCACCACTTGAGGGGGTCGACAATACCAACAAAATTTTACCTCAAACAAGATTAATAATCGAACACCCATTTTTGTTCTCAATGTCTATCCAAGGAACTTGTCGAATAATATCATTTTCATAATATAATATTAGCATAGTTCTTAGCATAATGATCCCATGAATGAAAGTCGATTCTCACATTAGCACAATTTCTAGCATAGAGACCCCATGGCTAAAATCCCATGTATTAGTAGTTTAGCTATTAGTTAACATATTTTGCACTCATCAATTTGTCAACAACAAGATTCAAAGGCACTCATTGCCTCCGTCACTAGGGCATCTCACATTGCTCTTGATCTGAGGTAATCAAATGTCAACCCCTCAAGCACGAAGGCCATCATTCATCCACATAACTATAGGTGTAATTTATTTTTGCATCACATTGTGTTTTCATACAACATGATACAAAAGGGGTATCTATAGACACCAAAGCATCTTAAATGCTAATCAATTTATCGCAATTAATTAGTATGTTTAATATTAATTAAATTAATTAATATTAAAAAATACTCATGTGCCTAAGTATTAATAAATTAATTAATTAAATAAATAATTGGTTAATTATTACCTAAGATCCCCTTCCATGTCACCTCCACCCACTCACTTCCCTCATTCTGGTCACGTGTGGGAAAAGGATTACCTTCTTTCTAGATTGCACATCTAGTTCCAACTTGCACAATCAGTTCCAATGTGCACATCCAATTCTAGATTGCATATTTATTTCCAAGTTCCACTTTTAGTTCAATTTGCACACTTAGTTCACCATGCACATTTAGTTAACTCTGCATACATGTCTGGTGAAGATTCCAAGGAGCATGTTTATTTTAAATTGCATGCATATTTTGATGATAACTACGAGGTGTGCACATCTGGTGATAATCACGAGGTGAGTTTATTTTCCTATGCAAGCATTAAGGCAAAGACAAAAATTCTAGTTATACCACTTAACTGGTTGAACCACCACTTCATCCATTCCTCCTGGAATTGCTATAAATGCACCCCATTTCCCTCATTATGATGAGTATGGTATATTCATCGAAGTGCTACTAAAATCCTGATCCCACTTTGCATCCAAATGCCCAATCAAATTACACACAACCATCCTCATCCTATGCTAGATGTTGATTACAACATTTTGTGAGCATCGACCCAGATTTTGGTAGCCACAAGACACCACATCCGATGATTGTTCAACCCTAAACAATCTCTAACTACGGTCATCCAAACCTATATGGTCGGCATCCAATCTATGTGTAAACTTCTAAATGTAGCATGATGCATTATTCTTCCCAAGAATGATCTTGCTATTGAAATTCTTATTCACATCAATAAAAAAATCTTTCTTTTTAGTCATGTGGTTAGAATAACTAGAATCTAGATACCAAAAATCTTGACTACTTTTTTCAGCCATGTCTTTAGTAAAAAACAAATTACCTTGTGCAACTTCATCTTCACATACGTAGTGAGCTCTTCTATATCCATTTTTGGTCTTCACTCTACAATATCATGCAAAGTTGCCCATTTTAATGACAATTGTAGCATTCAATTGTGTTTTGATTAACCCTTCCATGTCCTCTTCTAGTAGAAAAATATCCTCTTCCTCTTCCTCCTCTACCTTTTGAGTAATTTTAATTTCTTCCTCTTCCATGTTTTTGTTTACTTGTTCTTGAACTAGCTTCATAATTCTCAGAAATTTCTAATTTAGAATTAAAATAATTATTCAATTTATTTTTACTAGTTTCTCTTATTCTTTCCTCATGTGACACAAGAAAACCAACTAGATAATCAAATTAAAGTGTAGAAAAATCTTTACTATAATAAAAAAATGTTGCAACATGATTCCATTTGGGGGAAAGAGATCTCAATACCTTCTTCACAACTACCTCTTTCTTCAAGGTCTCTCCGAGGGTTTCCATCTTGTTCACCACGTCCTTCAGTTTAACACAATAATCACCCACACTTTTAGTCTCTTTCATCTACAAATTCTCAAACTATTTCTTCATTGTCTATAACTTTACCATTCTCACCTCCATGGCTAATGTAGCAACAACAATACATGGAAATAAACTGTTATCAAGAGAAAACTAAATATGATAGAGGTATACTGAATTCTTCTTCTTTTTTTCCCTTTTATTGTCCTATAATTTCCTTGTAATGTGTTCCAATCACGTGTTTCTTCATAACCACTCTCCACTACCTCCCAAAGATATTTTCCAATTAACAATGTTCTCATATTTATGCTCCAATAATCATAATCTTTCTTGTTAAATTTTAAAATGGGTAATGAGTTGTTGTTAGAGAATATTACAATATTTGGTACATGCTTTTATATCACGTTGGTACAATACTATATTAGGTGTATATCATATATTTGAGTGTGAGTTTATATTTCGTGTAATGTAATAATGTGCAGGAAATGCACAAGTGTCATGTAATTGAGTGTGTAAGTGTTGTGAGTGTGTGTTTATTTTTTAAGAGTGCACATGTGTCCTTGTAATAGGAAAGTGAAGAGTTTCAACTAAGAGTTAAGGTTAAGAGTACTTCATATGAAGAGTAACATATTATTATATATATGTGATAAAGCATTGTAATTGGTATAAAAAATGACCTTTATTCTATAATATTTTTAGTATTTTTGTGAGCATTTTCAAGTGATTATTTTGTGAGTATCTCTAATCTATTTCTAAGTTCATATTATTTTATGAGTTATCTTTATTAATTCCATTTTACTACAACTTTATTATATATGATTATGTGGTTATTTACATTGAGTATTGAGCTACAAAAGCTATCAGTGGTATTAGAGCCACAACAAGTTTTATTGCATAGGTTTTTAAAGTTGTAAATAGTCTAAGGATATTTCCACTAGCCAAGGAGAGACTAGTGAAGTTGAGGATATTACCATTGGATAAGAAAAACTAGTGAAGATAAGTATTTCCACTGGCTAAGGAAAGACCAGTGAAGTTAAGGACATTACCACTATGTTAAAGAAAAACCAATGAAGACAAGTATTTCCCATGGATTAGAGAAATACCGATGAAGGTTAGAATTAATACCACTAGGTTGAAGGACAACAAATGAATATTAAAGATTCAATATTGTAAATTTTTAAATAGAGTGAGTTTACCTATTCCAAGAACAAATTTGGAATAGAAGGTAGTCTACAATATAGTTTTAGATATTGAAGATAGACCTTGATATTGACAAGAGAAATGATACCCAAGAGAAAATAGGTCTCATCGAAGCAAATGAGACTTGATAAAAGTCCCATTGAAGGTAAATTAAGGGACCTAATAAAGAGATCCTCTTGAAAAGTTTTATAGAGAAATCAAACTTGAAGGTAGAAAATACTTCAAGAGAATTCAAGATAACAAAAAATCTTGAAGATAGTCAAAGTTAAAGGATATCACATAGCACATAAAAGGAAGCATTTTGGTAGTCCACATTAGATAGTAAAGTCAAAATATTTAGAATTGCAAAAGAGGAAGGCAATATTTGGAGTGAATGCCACAAGGGTAATATTAAAAGTATTTAGATGACACAATGACAATATTGAAGAGAAAGGTAGCATTTGAAGGCCATAAGGGCAATGTTGAAAGCAAGTGAAGCATTAAAATAGTATCAAAGATAGAAGAATTGAAGCTAGTGAAGGCAACATATTTAGTCAATAAAAATATTGAAATATTCATGAATAATATTGAATACAGAGAAAGAGATAGAAAATACTTCCAAGAGAAAGAAAGGAGTTTTAAGAAATATCTCATTGGATTTGGGACAATCATCACCATTCGATGAAAAGCCCATAGATAATAGAGAAGTAGTGCTTAAAGCTCCAAATTAAATTGAGCATAAGGGGAATAATTAAGGCTCAAAGGAACTATAAGAAATAAAGAAGTCTAGAATCATATACAAGGCAGAGAAAGCTGCATATTAAAGATGATTAAGTGATTTTTTAAGAAGTTAAATTAGTAATGGTTGTAGTTTTTCAAGAGGACAACATAGTGTGAGTTTAATCCTATAGAGCATATTGCACCAGTGATCCAATACTTGAGTTTCTTGCACCTATATCTATAAGAGGATAACAAAGTGAAACAACAAATAAAGAAAGCATTATAAAAGTAAATAGTAAGGAGAAGAATATAATATACATGAGCACTATATAGCATCGAAGAATTCTAAAGTAGATTAGCAAGCAATTTCAAGCAAGATAGAGTTTAAGAAAAGCTAGGCAAAGCTAAAAGTGCTAGTAAGTTTAAGGCTCAAGAACCAGAGAAGAATATTGTAGGCTCCAAAGGAAATAAAATACCTCCATAAAGAAGTCAAAAGAAAAGATAGATAAGTACAATATAAGGAAGCGAAAGATATTCAACAATTTACAATGAGAGAAAGGTTTCAACCAAGGTCAGATTTATATGGTCAAGAATAAATAGTAGAGGTCAAGTTATCAAAGTTAAATTTTATAAAGGAAGTATTACTTCCTAGCAGCATTCAAAAGTCAAATAGAGGCACCAAAAAAATTAGAAAGATGCATGATTAAGAAGCAAATATGCACTAGACTAAGGTTATTAAAGAAGCATCTAGTGCAGTCTATGAGGAGTGCCATAGTAGCACCAAAAACAAAGGAATGTCATATAAGCTCCATTCTTGAATAAGGAATATTGGTGTGCTTGAAGAGTTTAAGAGCGACATTCATAAGAGCTCGGTATGTGCACCTAAAAATAATAAAGCATTACAATTAAGGAAATATTTGTAAGAAAGTTATATGTTAGGTCTAAGTTATTCAAATCTACATCCACACATAGAGTAAGAACATCAACAATAGACAACAATATTAAAAGTGATCAAGGTAGTAGTGAAGGGTGAGGGAATTTAAAGAATGTCAATATTTAACTAGCATCCTTAAGGTGGAGGGAATTTAACATCTACAATTAGAGACATTCCAAATGTGAGATGGATAAGAAACATCCTTAAGGAAGGACATATAGAAGGTATCATGGATCTTTGACAAATTGGGTGATAAGTAAGCCTATAGGTGATAGGACCGATCTTGCCTATAACCTCAAAAGGTCCTACAATATTGAGTTACGCTTAAAAGGATTAGTGGAAATTTTACTAGGTTTCATCCTTAAGAAGACTCTATATTCCATAGAGAATTCCCTTGATGTCCTTTTAAGGTCTACATAGCTATTTTGATGATCTGAAGCTTCTTTTGAACATATCCTTTTTAGTTGTTCCTCCATCTTCTTGATAGTGTCTAGTATGATATTCTGAATTATCCCATGATAGAGGAATTCTTGTATTTTTTCCCATTTAGGGCTTTTAATAGAGCCATTCATAGAGGATCATGATGGCTATTATTAAAAAAAGAGAATATTCCTTTCAATATATAGTATGCCTCTTTATTTCACAATAAAATTTTGAATTTCACCCTTATGAAAACTCTGCCTCTTGTGAGAGAATTCTCTCGATGCATTGTTCTTCTAGAAATCTTGTTCAATTTTTCTATGCCACTATTCTATTCTCTTTGACAATATCTAGTCTGATCCTTTCCCGATGATGATTTGTATATTCTAGATTTTGGATCAACCCTCCCTGATTGGAAAACTATATTTGGATGATAGGTAGTACTGAGGATTGATACAGAGCTTTTCTAACTATGATGTGATATTGAAATATTTATTAGAAATGATAAAATTACATAATCGAGCAACAATAGGTGTATCATCCTATAATTTTAGTCAATTTATTTACCACCATCTATTTTTGGTAGACCTTTTATCATTTCCCAAATACCTATCCAATAAAAGGTTTTCCAAACTCTCTTTTGCATATTTTACCCCTCTGAAGTATGTAGTATGATAGTATCCCTCATTCTACCTTTATTTGGGATAACTAATCCATCCTTGTAAGAAATCATCCTTAATTATGAAGTCCTTGTGTTGAGCTCGATATTTTCTACAAAATTTATTCCCCTTTTGATGCCCTTTGACTTGGTCAATTAAGTCATTTTGAGATATAGCGATTACGTATCCACTTCTAATCAAGACATATATTATCTTATTTTTCCTTTCCCTTAATATATCCAATGCCAAAATTCCATATATCTACATTGTCTTGCATTTCAAAGATACATCTTAGATTTTGGCAGTCAGTCCTTAAACAAAAAAACTTTCCTATTAAATAATATCTATAACTTTCCTCGAGCATCCGCAACTATTGTCTTGTCCTCAGTTAGGATTCCTTAAAATCCAAAAATATTCTTTAAGGAGATAGGATTTTGAAATTGAAAGCAGTTGTTTGTTTCTTCTTCATAATATCGATATATTTTTAACATTGATTTATCCATTTGAATACCTTCTCTTTTATATAACTTGGTCACATATATTATTCCTCATTGTTTTTTTTATTTGTTATGGATAATAAAAAAAGTGATCTATAGGAGACATGGTCACATTGGAAACTAATCCGTTGATTAGATTCATTAGTGAATTTTAAATTACCCTTATTAAAAGTGATATCTTAGCCAATCCATACCAAAAATTATATCAAAGGTATGTGAGGGTCACATAGGTATTGATAGGTCTATATTGAACCATATTCTAATTTACACATGTTTTCCAAAAATCCATGCCTTTCTGGTATGTTCCTGATTAGAAATAAAATTACTTGTTGCACTACTACAAGAAAAATATCTATTTTATCTTTCAAGGTTGAGGAGTGGCTTGCTCTTCTTAGCTTGAAGCTCCAGGTAACACACATGTTTCAAAAGGTTGTTCTTTAGGTGCTTTATTTCAATAAAATATCTAGGGACATTTATTAGAAAAATGTAACCCTCCACAAATATAGCAACCTTGAATTTTTTCTTTCTTGTCTTCTTAACTACCTATAGGATCCAAATCATTCTCATAGTTTCATTTATTATCCAATTTCTTTGGCTTCATTTCCTGATTGATCCTTTTAATTCCCTTCATAAAATTTGGTATCTTTCCTAGCTTTTCCTTTTTACTTCTAATTTCTTGCTCAAGAAAAAGTTCTATCACATTTTTTTGTGATTCCATATTTACCATTAATAATTTAAACACATATGTGGTTTGTTCCAACTACCCTTGAAACAATTTGATTACAGCTGCACGGTCCTCCTTTTTCCACTGAGCATAAGAAGACCTATGTTAGAATATCATAATTTAGGTTTTCCAAAGTTACAAGATAAGTTCTAGAACCTAACTACCTAGGGATATTGCAATCTAGAGCTCTGATACCAACTATGATGACAATCCAATTCTAACTCACCTGATTGTAGAACCTAGTCTAGCTCATTGGTTCAACAAGGTAGAAAATTTTACTGAATTTACTAACTGGACTTGACCTAAGGTGAATTTTTTGATTCAAAATGTTTAATAATCACCCACATTTTATTAGTATGAGGTATAATCAACCACTTTTGGATTTTTAGTCACTATAGATGACTTCCAAGTGGACGATATTCGCCAAATATTATAGAATGTGGCATTTTGTGGATATTTATTCTCATCCTTGTGTTCTGGTATGAGTGCGTAGATCCATTACTAGGGTTATCCTCTAGGGCCCATAAAACCTAGAGGTAAAATACATATTCTCCCAATACCTTAGCATGAGGAATCTAAGCATAATTTAGGTTTTTTTATTTTGAATTAAGTATGCAAGGGTGTAGCATATATTCTTAGTGCCTAGTTGATTATCCACCTCACTAGAGTCAAATAGGTCCATGCCATTAATCTAGCTCTAGACCTGATATCACTTGCTAAGTTATGATTAATGATGAGTTGTCCCATACCAACTATCATGAACTAGTCAATCTTTGAGGTCTTTCTAGAATTCTCCTAATCATAAGCTGAAAAAGACCCATCATCATACTACTTATGCAAAAACCTAGAGATGACATCACATAATACCCCTCATCACTTATTCTAACCAAGGTCACTTGTTCTGAATTGTTTTATCAAAAATTTTTTGTTCTTGAATCACGGTGATTACCAACTTATAACCATCGATATTGGATGTTTATGATCATTCATTCTTCATTATGAAGTAATTAAAATGTTTGAGGGTGCCTATGGTCATTCATCCTTCACGATGAATTAGTTTATATGTTTAAGGATTCTTAATAAGGGTTCACAGCTTATACAAGCCCATGCCCTAAAATAATTTTCCCACATACATTTCTACTCTATTCTAAGTCAAATTAAAATATAAAAATCATATATTTTTCTCTAATAGGCTGCATAAGTTAATTAATTCTTTAATTTTAATAATAAGGTAACTATCTCATCATATGAATTTTATTCCTTAACTACAATAATAATAATAAGAATTTTTTTCTTTAACTGAATAAAGCAAAGAAATAACAATATAGTAACTTTCAAGTAAAACATAATTTCAGATCTCTATATCTAAAATGATAGCAACCAAATTTTATGGACTTTATTCAAATATCCACTTTAAAAAGCTTGCATATATTTTAAATAAAATACTTTCAATCTATGTAACTAATTTAACATCAAGCATATCTGCATATTTAAATATAACTTTTCATTATTCATCTAATAAAATTTTGCTTATAACCATAAGGAAAGGATAACAACATAGAATAATATACATGGTCAATAAAATAAACTCAATAATAGCTACTTTATAAAGGAGAATTACAACAACTTTATAAAGAGAATCACTGATAACAAATACAAGAGAAACCCTAGAAAATTTTTCACTAGAACATGATTTATAATGAGAGAAACAATTAATCAATAATAACCTACTGGAAAATTTAAGATAAAACTCTTCACTTGGGCTATATTATAATAATTTTATAAATAAATAAAAATTACATGACAATGCTAGCATATGATCCCCACATTCCAAAGGTAACATTATATCCTTTATATGCCTAATACTACATTATCATTAACATGATTAACTAATGCATTTAAAACTGAATGAAATCATAGCTATAAAATAACCAAAATCCCATGTAATATTTAGCACACAATTCTATAGAATGTTTACTATTGCATAACAATATGGTGCACATTACATAGTGGTAACACAAGGTGAAGTAATATCAATATGATTGATTAGAAACTGAGTTTATAACAATAAAATGATGAGCATGGAAAGCACAAGGTTTGGTTACCAAGTAAACAAAAGCACGTGGCTGAAGTATAACCAAATTAATTATCGACATAATATAGCTGTGGCTCATACTAACATAAGGAATGAAAGTTAATCTATACAAGGATGCATAGGAATTTTACAGATCTATTCAAATAGAGTAATAATAATCATAGGATTTTAATATGGTGGCGGAGGTTTCATTGGCCACCCTAGCTTATATATCATAAGATATGGTTTCCCTTATATGGCAGTGCATTTATGCCCAATATAGTTACACAACTTCCAAGCTCCATTCAACGTTGACTCCCGTTTTCCCCAAAATTGAGACTTGATGGAGAGGGATCAAAATGACTCCCAAGGATATTATGAATATATATTTTAATGTCTTCTAAATGCAAAAATAATATGCATATTTATAGACAACCACTCACAACTGCACATATACACAAACACGTGATTACCCAACTACGGTTATGCAAAATTCTTTCTCAAACACCTATAACACAATTTCACTTAAAAACACAACCATAATTGCAATGATAACATACACTTTAACCCAGGTGTTGTAGGTGAGTTGGAGAGGAGAGGGCAATCCTCCAAGGGAGGTCCCAGGTTCAAATCTCCACCCTACCAAAAAGCTGAATTGGGTATCCAAAATCCAATTGATAATGTTGGTGCGGGTAGGGTCGGGTGCAACCCCTGGGTGACTTTGACGGTGTAGAACCCCTTGTTCATGGTCTCTCAGACCAAGGCGGCCCTGCAAGGGGTTTTTCACTTTAAAAAATATATATATACACTTTTGCACAACCACCCATCTGCTACTTGAATTCAATTTTATTTTCTAGAATACAACTATATTGTGCACATTTCAATATCAATCCAGATTTCAACAAACTCTACTTAGTTTATATCACAAGCAGTATTTAATATAACTATAAACCATACCTTCTAGAACCTATCATATATTTGCTAATTTATTTAATGCAAATAGCTATATACATTAGTTGACATCACAACACAAATTAAAGGGTTATTATATCGACTGGTTTTAAAGCTAAAATTGATATTATACTTTATTTAACATCACAACATAAATCGAATGACTATCCTACCAACTAGTGCTAAAACTATGATGTACATTTAAATTCGCATGAAACCCAAAACTACTCAAACCAATGTCTGAATATATATATATATATATATATATATATATATATATATATATATATATAATTACCTAGTATATCTTGTGTAGGAATATCATTACATAGATTAGGTATTCAAAAACATAAATCATCTAAAAATCATTCAATCAGATGAATTGACGTTGGGTACATTCACATATAAATTTAATTTATATTTATCTATTTTCACAACAAAATATCTATAGGAAGAATGTCAAGTGATAACCAGATAATTTGACTCCATAACTAGTCAATCTTATTTCATAATATTCTAGTCCAGAATAATTGCTTTAAGCGAACAAACATTATACTTCAGTTTATTATTCAAGCCATTAGCTATTTCATATCAATCCAACCTAGAATAATAAATTTAAGCAAAAAAACATCAGTCTATTTCTCAAGCCATTAGAAAACCACATTCAATATTATAGAAGAAACTTGAACACAATAGAGCACATCTATGAATATCACTTGATACTGCACTGTTAACACACTACAATAAACTACTTGATAGTTGTGCTTTGATGGATATTTTGTGCAACGACTCTATCTACTTTTCCAAGTTGTTCTTCTCAGACCAAGCATAATGAATCTAACATAGTATAACATCCCATTTCAGTTTCTATATTCTCTATTTTATAAATAAATTACAACAAATATTAACTTAACACCTAGATTACCTGCACATCTCCACCTTAATCTCATACCAAATTCTACCAAGTGGAGGTAAGTTTATATTCAAGGCTATAAAGGACTATAGAATATATATTGTGTATATTTATACCCAAAATGAAGAAATACATACTTTCAAAATAAAATATATTCATTTATTTAATTAAACTATTATATACTTTAATAAAATTTATATTAATTAACTTATAAATGAAAAGTCATAAAATGATTATTTAAGATATCAAATCAAATTGATCTATACCTCCAATTCTTATTCCCATACTGGAAATATGATGTTGGTATCTTCCAGAAGAGAATAGCTCCCATGTTTTGAAACTTTCCTTGCCATCAAAGGTTTAAAATATTCATTTTTTTAGAGGCATGGGATATATAGCATTAAATCCAACAAACAAGACATAGACATGATGCAAGTCAAACATTTAAAATGCACCTATATGAATGCAATTGTGTGAGCTTCCATGTACTCATGAGCCACTTAGCGAGTGTATCACTGGTAGGGATTTTTTCATCCCTACCAATGTGAATACCCCATTGCGGTGATATTTCACACCACCATAATTTTCCATATTACCTATTTTGATTGACCTTTATCTGCCCATCGAAGGACTGTACCTGGCTTGCAATCACAAAAGCCATCAGTAGTACCATATTTTAGGAGTAGAAAATAAAGTATAGCTCATCAGTCCATCTATAAATAATAGTCATGCTAGGAGAGTTGTTACATTCCCCTCCCTAATATTAAACATAGTCCCTATGTTTTAATGTATGTTTATACAAACCATACCATATATATATTCATTCATAAATCCGTACAGTATACATTTTCATTCATAAATCCATATAGTATTAAAAAAAAATATATCCAATCAAAAGAAAAATATATTGTTTTTCCATATCATTAATGTTTTTCCACAAGACATAGTGTCAACATATTGCTCTTAAATTCTTCTTCTTATATTCTTGTCCCTGAAACCTAGCATCCTCAAGGTGGAGGGAATTTAACATCTACAATTAGAGATATTCCAAATGTGAGATGGATTAGCAACATACTTCCTAAGGAGGGAAATATGAAAGGTGTAGACACAAAAATATAGCCATTTTTCCTCCATCCATGCTTTCCCACCATTTCCACCACCAAAACATAGCCACTTGTCCTCCATCCTAGCCTTCTCACCACTTTCGCCCAATATTTATATATATTTATATATTTATTATATATATATATATATATAATAATATTTTATATATATATTATATATATATATATAAATAAATTAATCCTAGCCATCTGATTTCATTTAATCTCAACCATCCATCCACATTAATCCATGCCACACCCTAAATTTAATATCCACCCTTAGATATGCTTTAATCTCATCCACATGATTAGTGTCATTGAAACCCTAAGTATACCCTAAGTTGGATTATAAATAGAGGCCATTTTGATGGCTCAACCCCTAAGTATTTTGCTTATTTTCCTAATACCCTAAGTTCCCTAAGGTTCCCCGAGCTTTCAAAGTGCCTTAGAGTTCCAACCCAATATTTGTGCCTTAGTCCCACTCCATCCATCATATTCCCCATCCACTCACTTGTTCACTGCCACCATTGTCGCATCCTTCACCACCATCAGATCTACTTTTATAGATATGATCTGACCTCTTGAGTGCCCTACCATTATCTATGAGCACTTTTCTACTCTTTGCTATAGCCCCGAGCACGTTGTAACTCTCCACGAGCACCCTACTGCTCTCTACCATAGCCCTAAAAACCCTGGCGCTCTCTGTGAGTGCCTTGTTGCTCTTCCTAAAAGCATTATTATGTTTTAGATATCTATTCTAATGACAAGAATGATATCTTCGAGTGTCGTTAGGGAACACCTTCACCATCGACCTACAATAGATCCAGTTATCAAAAGACAACCAACAAGGAGCAAGGTAAATCATTCTTTGTTTTGTTAATTTTAATATTTCCTTATTTGCTTGTAGTAGTGTTACATGATAGTTAGGGTTTTATTAATGTCTGAGGGTCTCACATAGTGGAGCCCTCTCAGTTATTACTAACTCTTTTCTTTCATCTTCTATGTGCAGATTTGGAGATTCATCAACATTGGATAATTGTTTAAGTTGGAGTGGTTCGACATCAGACATGTAGAAGCACACTCACACCTATTGGGAGAAAAAAACAACATAAGACACCACCATTTGTTATAGCTAGGGTTTTGGAGAACCCTAGAAATCTATGTAAAAATTGTATCACAAGGGATTCTTAAATCCACTATTGTAACAACAAAGTTTTTAGGCTCCCCCTATTTAATATAAATCTTATTTGTTGTGCAATATATGGTTATTTGAATTCTATTTATTTAGAATTGCTTGGTGTCATGTTTTTGTCTCTAAAAATGGTGATCACGGTGGGACCCCCTAAGGGTTTTATGTTCTGATTTATATTGAAGTCTAACTTGTTGTTTGTTGTCTTATTTTGAATATTTTTAAGAGCAAAAATCAGATGTTTTTTGCCTGTTAGGATTTTTGAGGAGTTGTAGAAGGTTCAAGGAAGTGCACGAATGCTCTATAGCACTTGGGGATCATACAAAAACACTTGGATGCATTCCAAAAATGCCTTGGGGTGTTCAAGAAGTACCTAGCTATATTTTATAGTTATTTGGAGCAAATACGTAGGCTATTCAGTAAGTCTGCTATCTAAAATCCAAGTTTCTATTTTTATGTATTTTGGGTTCTTTGCTGTATTTTTTAGATTCTAAGCATAAAATGAACAATCATTAAGTAATCTAGAAAATAACTCATTCTAGTTTGCATTTTAGGTTTGCATCCATTCACACATTCCAATTAGGGTTTCTATTTTTAATGTATTCACAAATATAAAATGTTGCATTTTGTTTGCATCTGAATTGAGAATTTGCATAACATAGTATTGCATTTTAGGATTAGAAGCACCTTCTTTTGTTTATCTAAGTAGGAACATCATTAGGGTGCCAAAAGTATCCCTACCATTGGGTGATTCCAGGAAGAGGGGTGGACGAACCCTCTGGTTGTCTTTGATAGGGGGTCTTAAGTGGTGTACTTCACACCCTTTGGAGAAATTGGCATTCTCTTGTTGACTTCTAACTTAGATCTATGAAATTAGTTGTTTCTAAAATTGTTTGTACACATTAGTAAATAGAAACTTTAAAAGGAATTCACACACATCACGTTTCACTCAAAATAGTAGTGGTTGGATTTCATCACCAACCATTGCTTGAGATTTGGTGATGGTGGCATTCATCTCCATCCACCAATATCTGCCCATAGAAACCATAGGATACCCCCAAGAAAACTTGTTGGATTTCATCACCAACAAGAATATCGTTGCCCTATCTTCGCCATAGTTTTTACTTTTATTTTATTAAGCAAGATTAGAACATCAAAACACACAAGACTAACACATAAAATGAATACACATTAAAAAGGAGATAATCAATGAACAAGGTAAGCCACACTAGTTGAAACTTAGCATTGGTTGTTTGTTTCCTTTTTGCTCTTAAAATATTTTAGTTTTGTGTTACATTTGGTAGTTTAATCTATATTTTGATTTATTTTCTTATGGTATTAACTAGAAACCAAAAGAAATCTATAAGTCAAGATAACTTAATGGAACCTTCATCCACCTTCCCCACCACTTCTGTGGTAGATTCCCTAAATGTGACATAGGTAGATTTTTCTGTAGGTCCCTCAAATTCCTTAGTCCCTCAAATTCCTTACCATCCATAGCCTTCCATATGGCCATGCCCTAAGAGGAGTCAACCTACCCTACCATTGATAACCACATTACCCATATAGACATGGCAAGAGTAGAATCTTTCATGAAGTCTTCTAGTTATATCTTAGAGTCCATTTCCAATTCACCTAGATAGGATTCTACTTTATAGCAAGAGCCTATTTATTCCCAACCCCCATCCACCTTTACCTAGGTGTATACTAACCCTATTTTTGAGGCATCAGTTGCACCTTCTTCCCATATGTCCATTCCCCAACCTTCATGTGCTCCTAGCACCTCATATACCTCCACCTAAACCAACCCCTTGTATGAAGCACATGTCAATGCTGCTTCATAAGTTCCAACATCACAAGTTGTCATACCTAGTGTAACTTGTACCCAAGACACATCTTCCATACCATCTACCTCCATACCCTTAGCCTCTTATAGAGAGATTAGTGAGGCATGGGAGCACCTGAAAAAATTTCTTAGACAATGTCAAAATGCTCAACAACAAGTACAGGTAAACCCTAAGCCCTTACATAACTCTACTTAGACTATCCTTGTCAACTAGGGTCCATCATGGGCACCACAATCTTCTGTGGTTTCTATCCATGTTCCCCCATCAAGCCATACCATTACCCATCCTATTCCCATTTTCCAGCCTAGCCATAATCTTCATCCATCAACATCATTCCATAATTCCCCATATTTTCATCAACAATCCCCCATTCATCATATCCCATCTAATTCACCTAGCCATCAGTACCAATCTCCTCATCATTTAATCACTCCACAACATTTCTCTACACCACCACAAAATCATCAGGTAATTTAGGGCTTCCACATTCCTAAGGAAGACCCTCAAATTAAGGCCATGCAAAAACAAATAGATCAATTGATGTAATTTACTCCTGGTTTTTAAAATGAGAAACCAACCTTATGCCAATTGATCAATCAATCAATTCATCCTTTGGTACCAATTTTGCCATATCCAAAAGACTTTATGGTACCTAAGTTTGAAAAATTTAAGGGAACTAAGTGTCCCAAAGAATATGTGAGCACCTTTTTTCATGCATGCTTTATAATTCAAGATGATAATGCTCTCATGCTTCAAAATTTTCCTCAAACATTAGGAGGGGATTCCATAGAATGGTACAATAAATTTCCAAGCCATAGTATCTATAATTTTGAGCAATTTATCAATCAATTGTTTGATCATTTTATCCTTTATGCTAAAAATAAGATCTCATTATTCGATGTCTATGCTTTAAGATAGAAAGATGATGAATCTATCTACGATTTCAAAAACCATTGGAGGGTTATCATCACTAAATTGCCATTCACCCTACCAATGGATGATCTAATTAAGCTATTCACCAAGATTTGTTTAAAACCTCTCTTGGATGCTTCAATTATGAGCTTATCAATCATTTGAAGAGGCTTTAGCTTAGGCTAGTGTCATTGAGGATATCAAAATCCAAGAAGGCATATTAAAGCCTAAAAAGAAAGAATGGTAAAACAAGGGCCAATACAAAAGTAATTATTCAGGCCAACAAAAATCAACATAGGCTACCCCAACCACCTAATCCAATCAAGTTAATCAAGTGGTCATGAGCCAATCGGTAATGGCTCAACAACAACCTGTGCAACAAACACCGTAACAAATTTCATATCATGCGGTCCCCTTGACAACACAAGCTCCAACAATGCAAAACATAGTGCCAGCTATGGAAAACCATCCTAGATGATAGTCTATCTAAAAAACTTGCCAATATGCCTCTTTAGCCGAGTCACATGCTTTTCTTTTTAGAAGGTTATATGAGACAAGTAAACTTGCTTTCCCTAACATTAGACCGGATGATCTCGCTAAACGTAAAAAATATTATCAGGAATATCTATTTTACCCTTATCATAGGCAAAATGGGAATGACATTAACAACTACCATGTATTTAAAGATATAGTCCAAGATCTCATTGACTTAGGGGTGATCAAGCTTGATAATCCTCTTGCTCAAAAAAACCAAAACCTTGGTATATTTTAAACACCACTTCCTCATCATGAGGAAGTGCAACCAAATGTAGGGGGAGCTAACACCAAAACTCCTAATCAAGTCAATCACATTCAACAATACCAAGGGTTTGTAGGGGTCATTCATGTGGTCACTAGAGGTCAAAGGAACAAACAACAAATGCAACCACCTCAAGAAAGTGTCACAACCTTCTACATAACCACCCATCCAAGTTTCCCCTAATACTTCATCACCCATCCATATCCCTAGTCAATTGAATCCCCCAAGTCCACCCATAAATCATCTACCTCGACCAATCATCTCCTTGAGTAGTCGATTAACTACAAGTATGAAAATGGCTTCTGCAAAATTATCAATATATGAGATAATCCAAAAATCTCCTCCACATTATGAGGCATTAATGGACATTTTGAAATCCATCAAATTGCAATCACAAGATCCTAATGCCTTCAACAACTTTGTGGGGAGCATCCAAAAATGCATGGAGCCTTCCATAACATTCTATGACTTTGATATTAAGCAAATATCATAAGAATAAGTAGACCCTCCATTGCATATCATGGCTCTAATTGACAAGAAGCCTTTTAAAAGAGTCCTAATTGACACTGGTTCCTCTATCAACATCATTACCATATCTACTATTCATAATTTGAACCTTCCTCCATCTCACATCACCAAGTCATCCTTCACCCTCAAAGAATTCAACGATGCTTTGTGTTCCATAGTCGACATTGTTGTTTTTCCCATCGAAGTAGGGGTTAAAATATTGCACACAATGTTTCACATCTTGGAAGGATCCATGGTGTACAATGTACTCCTTGGAAGACCTTGGATGAGGGAAATGAGATGTGTCCCTTCAATACTACATCAATGTTTGAAATATGTTCATGAGGGATAGGTACATTGCATATCGACGGACATTGAGCCATTTAAGTATTGTAATTTCATCTCAAATACTTATGAGTCCATGCTTCCTTCCACTCACCATTTCCTTTCACTATCAGCCAATCCATCAACTAATCTATTATCAAATTTATCCACCACTTCATCCATATATTCATTAAAGGATCCTATTCTTGAGGATATCCCTATCACCAACCCTCATCAAGCTTCCACATCCTCATCATCGTCATCATTGACTACATGCACATGTGGTCATAGTCGATACACATCATCTACATCATTGCCATACACATCATCATCATCCATTCAGTAGCCTTCCCAATCCAATCCATCTCCTTCAACTAATGTTTCACAAGTCAAATTGACATATTGTGAGATATCTCCACATTTCCCTTTTCCTAAGCCCTCATCTAACCATAGTCCCCCCATGTCATCCCAAGTTGAGATCCACCTCACAAATCCTAGTATTGGTGAATACGTGGTCCAATACATCACGATCACACCCCTCACCATCCCTAGTGCTAAGTATTTTGGTCACCCACGTGACCCACCTTTGGCCATAGGAGCAGTATATAACATGGGTTCAGCTCCAAATAGCATAAATTTTGTATATGGGGGGATTGATTCTTCATCAAGTCCAACTCCCATAGAAGAACCCAAAGAACCAAAACTTGCCAATATTCCAAACATGATGGGATTTCCATCTCGATATTTCCACATATTCAATTGGCAAGGCCATGGCCTAGGATTGCATGAATAGGGAGTGCATCAACCTATCGATATCCCATATCAAGAGGTGCATGACCATTCAGGTCTAGGCTATCACCCACTTTCCACCACCTCTTCTCTAGAACAAGCCTTCCAAAGGCTTAATATCAATTTAGGAGAACACGCCCTCCATCCTGATAATTTTGATGAAAAATCTATGAAGAATTTAAACTTATGTCGAGAATTTTGGATGAATCTGAAGAAGAATCAGAGCCCATCATGGCCCATTCTAAATAAGATGAGTTTTATCTCAACATGTTCCCCATCCATGAGCCCATATTTCACTTGGTTCTTCCACAAGAGTGAGCTGCCCCTACTGGTGAACCACCACCTCCATTCCATTAAGCCACTTCCATAAGCCAACTTGTAACATATGTACATAGCACAAAACTAGTGGTTTTAGCCACTACCCAAAAAAAAAAAAAAATATTAAAAATCAATTAAAAATTAAAAATATTTTTTTTCTTTACATTGCATATGTAAATATATCATTTAGTAAAAGTTATTTTGTGTTTATTGCTACTGTTCAGGTTAACCAAGCCCCTAGCATCGGTTCTTAGGCTCCATACATTCCAACCAACCTCATTACCTTTGCCAATAAGTCAACATGAATCTTGTTGATTTATTTACCCTGCTCCGTAATACATACAATTCATCTAAGCCAATTCCAATCGATATAAGTCTAATTGATATGGATTGGATTTCCTCATATCCATCCTTTTTTGAATTTGTATTGCTCAAGTAATTGTTAAGGGATTTCACCAAATACATTCCTCCATACCCTCCACATTCACCTTCACCCTCACCTTTGGTTCTTGAGGTTTTCCAGGAATAAATAAACGAGGATAACCTAGAAGAGTTTGATGACATATTAGATTATATTCATCTGATCCCTATACCACATCATATTGAGGAACATTCCCACATATCTATTGAATATACCATCAACATGGACCGTAGTTTAGACAAAGACAATCCTCAAATTGTCAAGATTGGTAAAAGTTTATCACCCAAAGAACAAGAGTAATTAATTTCTCTCCTCAAGAGGAAAAAGGGCATATTTGTATGGTCATACAAGGACATGCCTAGTATTGAACCTACTTTGGTTGTCCACAATCTCACCTTATAGCCTGATGCTAAGCCGATCAAACAAAAACTTAGGAGAATGAATCCTACTATGGCCTTTGTGGTAAAAATAGAGTTTCAAAAACTCTTAGATGTGAACTTCATAGTTCCTATTGACTATCCAGAGTGGCTTTCAAACATGGCACCCATTCACAAGCCTAATGGGGCGATATGCATTTGCACTAAATTTTGAGATCTTAACAAAGTGTGTCCTAAGGATGATTTCCCTCTCCCAAACATCGATACTCTTGTCGATACCTATGTTGGTCATAAAATGATTTCACTCATGGACAATTTTTTAGGATACAACTAAATTCGAATAAATCTTGATCACCAACACAAAAAAACATTCACTACACCTTGGGGAAATTTTTATTACAAGGTTATGCCCTTTGGAATCAAAAATGCAGGTGCCACTTATCAACTTGCCATGACATAAATTTTCCATGATTACATGCATAATATTATCGAAGACTATGTGGACGATCTCTTGGCTAAATCCAAAACTTGACAAGAACATATTGGTGTATTGAAGAAATTTTTTTGATTGAATCCTAGAGCATAATGTAAGGTTGAATCCCAAGAAATGTGTCTTTGGTGTTACCTCGAGCAAACTCCTAGGATTCATTATCCCCAAAAGAGGCATTGAGGTGGATCCTAATAAGTTTAAAGCTACTTTGGAGATGCCTCCCCCAACTAATTTAAAGGAATTGCATAGATTACAAGGAAAGATCCAATCAATCCATAATTTCATTGTGTAACTTTCTAAAAAATGTAGGTCATTTAATCACCTACTAAGGGATGCCATTCTCTTGGATAGATGAATGTCAAAAAGCCTTCAATGACATTAAGCAATACCTAGCTTCTATGCCAATATTAGCTCCTCTCCGTATAGGAGTCCCATTTTATCTTTATATCTCTGCAATGGACTTTACATTAGGGACAATGCTTGCACAAAATAATGAACAAAATTGAGAGTAAGTTGTCTACTACATTAGTCAAATATTGGTAAGCTATGAGACTAAATATGCTTATGTAGAAAAACTATGCTTGGCAGTGGTTTTAACAACTAAGAAAATTCAATATTACATGCTTAGACACACAACTTATGGCATAGCTAGAGAAAATCCTTTGCTTTACATGATATCCCACACTTACAATAATATTCGCACTGCTAAATGGATAATGCTCCTCACTGAATTCGACTTAGAATTCATAAGACAAAAATCTATTAAAGGTCAGGTACTAGCTGATCAACTTGAGAAAGCTCAACTACCTAGTGATTGTCCTTTAATTATTGAGCTCCTAGATGATTTAGTATTTACTATCACCGAGAAAGAAGAAGATGTCATTCCATAGGAAGATTTTGAAATCTCACTATTCTTTGATGGCTCTAAATGCGTGAAAGGTCAAGGCGCTAGAGTTGTATTTCACACACCATAGGGGTTACCTATTACCTTGTCATTCCAACTACACTTCCAATGCATAAACAACACTACAAAGTATGAAGCATTAATATTAGGTCTTCAATTAGCTATAGCTATGAGTTTTAATTGTATTAGGATATTTGGTGATTCTCAACTTGTCATCAAACAAATCAATGAAGAATACCAATGCAAAGAACCAACCATTAAGATTTATCATGAAGTAGTAATGAAATTGCTCTCTAAGTTTGATTGGTATGAAATCAATAGCTTGCCATGTTTGACTAAAATATTTGTAGATGCGATGGCCTCCCTTGGATCATTGATTCCAAAATATTCCTTTGGAGAGGTACAACCCCTCATAATTTCAATAGTCTCTAAATATGTCATTACCCATGTTGAGTCTAAAGATGAAAAGGATGTTTGATTTATCCAATCGAATTCATATGAGCCTTGGTCAAGCCAAATAGTAGCCTTTCTCAAGTTTGGAACACTCCCATTTGATATGTCTTGAACTGCCAAATGCACTTTTAAGTAAAAGGAAGCCCGTTTTGTTCTCTTGGGGGATGTGTTGTATAAACATGGTTATGATGGAGTTCTCCTTCATTGTCTCGAGGCTAGTGAGGATTAAATAGCCATAGTTGAAGCCCATGATGGTACTTGTGATGGCCATTTTAGTGGAATGGCCATTGCAAAGCGTATTTTATGCATGTGTTATTATTGGCCTACAATGGAATGTGATTGTTGCACATATGTTAAACATTGCAAAAAGTTCCAAGAACATGCTAGTTTAACTCATGTACCATCACAAGATTTGAAGCCCATTCAAAGCCTTTGGCCCTTTTTGCAATGGGGTCTAGATCTAATTGGTAAAATTCCATCTCCTTCGAGATAACATACATTCATTATCATAGTCACTAAATACTTCACAAAGTGGGTTGAGGTAATTCCTCTAACAAGTACGACAAGACCTAGAATTAGGATTTTATACTTCATAATATAATTTATCATTTTGGTATACCCTTAAAAATAATTTTAGAAAATGGCAAGTCTTTCCAGAACAAGGATGTTCAAGCACTTTTTGAGAAATACAACATTCAACATAGTTTCTCGACTCCTTATTACCCACAAGTAAATGGATAAGTTGAAGCTTCCAACAAGACCTTAGTTGCTATTCTCAATAAACTTTTCAAAGAAAATCATAGATATTGGCACACACAAATTCCCTTGGCATTATGGGTTTATCGAACAAACATCTACATGTTTATAGGGGCAACACCATTTTCATTGGTCTATGGAGCTAAATAAATCATACCTCTTGATCTCGAGATCCTTTCCTTGCAAATTTCTTTGCAAGAATTCATAGATGATGACACTGGTAGAAAAGCACATCTTGACCAACTCACACTTCTAGATGAAAGGTGATTCAATGATTTAGAGCATTTACAAGTTTATTAGGACTTCCTCAAACATGCTTATAATGCCAAAGTCCATCTACATGAATTCCAAGTAGAAGATCTTGTCCTTAAATAAAATCAATAAAACACCAATGCATTGTTTTTTTGAAAAATTTGAAAAAACTTGTATTAAAACAAAGATCAATTACAATATGGGAAGAGACTCTTCCCAGCCGAATTCAGAGAGAACACAAGATTACAATAGTAGAAGAAGATTTGCAATGGAGCAACATGTCACGATATCGCGACACCTTTTCTCCTTTGGCCGCGAAAATGCAACATGTCGCGATATCGCGACACCATTTCTCCTTTGGTCACGAAAATGCAACATGTCGCGAAATCGCGACACCTTTTCTCCTTTGGCCGTGAAAAAGCAACATGTCATGATATCGCGACACCTTTTCTCTCTTGGCCATGAAAAAGCAACATGTCGCGATATCGCGACACCTTTTCTCCATTGGCCGCAAAAAATCAACATGTCGCGAAATCGTGACACCTTTTCTCCCTTGGCCACGAAAAAGCAACATGTCATGAAATCGTGACACCTTTTCTCCCTTAGCCGCGAAAAAGCAACATGTCACGATATCGCGACACCTTTTCTCCCTTGGCCGTGATGAAGCGACATGTCACGAAATCATGACAACTTTTCTCCCAAGATCGCGATGATGCAACATGTCGCGATATCGTGACAACTTTCCTCCAGCGACCGCGATGGCGCAACATGTCGCGAAATCATGACAACTTTCCTCCAGTGACCGCGATAGTGCAACATGTCGCGATATCGCGACAACTTTCCTCCAACGACCGTGACAGTGCAACATGTCGCGATATCGCGACAACTTTCCACCAGCGACCGCGACGGCGCAACATGTCGCGATATCGTGACAACTTTCCTCCAGCGACCGCGACGGTGCAACATGTCATGATATCATGACAACTTTCCTCCAGTGGCCGTGATGGCACAACATGTCACGATATCGTGACAACTTTCCTCCAGCGGCCGTGACGGTGCAACATGTCGCGATATCACAACTTTCCACCAGCGGCTATGACGGTGCAACATGTCGCGATATCGCGACAACTTTCCTCCAGCGATCGCGACGGTGCAACATGTCACGATATCGTGACAACTTTCCTCCAACGACCACGATGGCGCAACATGTCATGATATCGTGACAACTTTCCTCCAATGGCTACAACAATGCAACATGTCGCGATATCACGACAACTTTCCTCCAGTGGCCGCGATGGCGCAACATGTCGCGATATCGCGACAACTTTCCTCCAGTGGCTGCGATGGTGCAACATGTCATGATATCATGACAACTTTCCTCCAGTGACCGCGACGGCGCAACATGTCGTGATATCACGACAACTTTCCTCCAGCGATGGCGATGGCACAACATGTCGCGATATCGTGACAACTTTCCTCCAGCGACCGCGACGACGCAACATGTCGCGATATCGCGACAACTTTCCTCTAGCGACCGCGATGGTGCAACATGTCACGATATCACGACAACTTTCCTCCCTTTGCTCTTTCTTTGATCATTGGCTCAAGGACCTTTCTAGACCCTGTCTAATCACCTCATCCTCAATATCCATGTCACTGTGCAACTGAACTCCAACCTCCTTTTCCACACCCATCTTAGCCAGAAAGTCAACCGCTTTGTTCAAATCTCTACTCGCATAAACTGGGATCACGTCCTCCAATTCCTTCCATAATTCTTTAATTTGGGTAACAAGAGCCCTCAACCTCCAAGCTTTCAGATCAAAGTTTCGCATGCAGTCTAGAGCTCCAACCATTATTTGCGAGTCTGATTCAAGAATAATCCTGCGATGGCCATGTTTCACTGCCCAAATAGAAGCAGACTTGATGGCAATGGCTTCGGCTTCATTGTTAGTGGATCTTCCCAGGCCTTGCAATTCCCAATAGAGCACAGTCCCAGCATGGTTCCGGCACACCACTCCAATTTCGGCTCTACCCGGATTGCCTTTTGCAGCACCATCAGTATTGATTTTAATCCAACCTTCAAGGGGAGGTTTCCAACAATTTTTGTGTTGTCCCTCTTGCAGTTCAGGGCGTTCTTCCAAAGCTCCAATGCCAATTTGAGCTTCCTCCTCAGCATGAACAGCCACAGTTTTGGTGACCTTGCTCCAAATGGTCTTCCAAACCCCGTCTAGAGCAGTAAAATTTTCTCGAAAAATTTTGGCATTTCTTTCCAGCCATACTTGCCACTAGATAAAGCTTAAACCGAGCTCCCAACCAAAATGAAGAGCTTTAGATTTGAATCTACCTTTCTGCCATTTTTCCCAGATATTCATCCGGTTCAGGTCACCACTTGAATTTTAAAGTAAGCAAACCAACGCAGCCAAATATGTCGGGTGAAAGGGCAACCAAACAACAAATGGTCAACAGTTTCCTCGCTCTTGTAGCATAGTACACATTGAGAAGGGCCGATGATACCTTTTGATCTGAGATTATCAAAAGTGAGGATTCCATTGTGCATGCACTTCCAGGCAAAAAAGTTAACTTTCGGCCAGCCTTTAGAGTGCCAGATTTTCCTCTAGTCCTCAACCTAAAAAGTGTGAGGGGGGGCACTAGGAGAATGCTGTCATATCCGTCCTTTACTGTATAGACGCCAAGACTCCCAAAGCCCTAGGCTAATTCATCCTCCACGTCTCCCCCTGAAAGAAATCTTTCTGTCAGAATTTTAGTCATGATAGGCGACAAATCCGAAGGGATTGAAATGGGCCACTCATCCAACTTCTTGAACTGCTTAAACTTACACTCCCCCAGCTGAGTAGTTGTGAAATAACTTTCAATACGGATCCAACCCTTGGCTTCAATGGCTGCTTTTATTGGCAGTAATTCTAGAAATTCAGCAATGATGGGAGGGAACTGATCCCAAGAATCTGTCCAGAAACGAGCCTTCTCCCCTCTTCCCACTTTTCAAAATAAGCGGTCTTTAACAACCTGGGACCCTAACTTGAGAGCCTACCAAACTAGGGACCCAGTACCATCCAAGGGGATGCGAGCTACATCGATTGGGTTGGCCTGTCCCAGGTATTTGCTAGTTAGGATTCTACTGAAAAGGGAGGTGGGTTGAGAGATCCATCTCCAGTACAGCTTTCCAGCCAAAGCTTTATTATTTAGCTTAGATTTTCTCAAACCCATACCACATTTAACCTTGGGCTGGGTAACTTTGTCCCAGCCCACTAAGGCCCACTTTCTCTCTCCCTTTGCTCCTTCCCACAAAAATTTTCTAGCCATCCTGTCCAACTCTTTCCATATTGTGAATGGGGCAGCCAGGATAGAGAATTTGTAAATTGGCATGGCTTGAATGACTGACTGTAAGAACGTTAATCTGCCACCATAACTTAACCACTTGTGAGACCAGTGATTAATTCTATCCTTGATACACTCTAGCAGATTCCTCCAAGTGTCTAATTTTAGCTTCTTAAAGTGCAAGGGGACCCCCAAGTAAACCACTGGGAGAGAAGTCCTAGTGAATCCCAGGATTTCTAAAATTTTGTTCTGAAGCCTTTGCTCCAGATTAAAAAAAACCACTTTGGATTTCTTGTCATTAATGACCTGTTGAGTAGCCCTGAGATAGACATTAAGAGTATCCCTAATCATTCTTGCTTCCCTGAAGCTGGCCACTCCCACCAAACCAGTGTCATCCACAAATTGTAGGTGCGTTAAAACTTCGTCACCCACCCTGATACCCAATAATCTACCTTGTTGTCTTCTCCTCAAGAAAAGTCTGCCAAGACCTTCAGCCAAAATGAGAAAAATATAAGGAGAACATGGATCCCCCTAGCGCAGTCCCCGAGTAGCTCCAAATGGTTGTGAAGGAAGGCCCTTGATTAGCACAGAGTAAGTCGGGGTAGAGACACAGCTCATGACCCACTCTATCCAATCTTGAGAGAAACCAAAGGCTGCCATCATTTTAGCCAGGAAACTCCATTCAACCCTGTCATAAGCCTTTGACATGTCCAGTTTTATGAACATCCCTTTATTACCAGAAGTGTGCATTGAATGGATTGCTTCTTGGGCCACAACCACCCCATCCAGAATCTGCCGTCCCTCAACAAAACCCCCTTGCTCAGAGGAGACAATGTTGTGAAGAAGAGGTTTTAGGCGCTCAGCCATTACCTTTGTGATTATTTTGTACAACACATTACATAAGGCAATAGGCCTATAATCTAAAATATGAACCCCCTCCTCCCCTTTTGGAATTAAGGTAATGAAAGTGTGGTTTATAGCTTTAAGCATTCTCTTATTTTCTCTGGACTCTTCAACAACAACCCTTACATCTTCCTCTAAGTAGTCCCAGAAAGCCTAAAAAAACTCAATTGGGAAGCCGTCTGGACCTGGAGTTTTACCAGTGCTCATTCCAAAGACCACAGTTTTCAATTCATCTCTATCAATGGGTTTGAGGAGGGCCTGATTTTCATCCTCAGAAATAATAGCAGGTATGACAAAAATAACTTCATTTTGGGCCTCTACATCTTGTACCACACTTTCCTTAAAAATCTTAGAAAAATAATCCATAGCATGGGAATGTATACCTGGAAGTGTATCAAAGGAATGACCGTTCTCATCTTGAAGGGCCTCCATATTATTCATCTGTCTTCGAGCACAAGCAGTCCGATGAAAGAATTTTGTATTTGTGTCCCCTTCTAATAACCAGGTGGTTCTTGCTCTCTGCTTCCAATAGGTCTCCTCCTGGTTGTCAATGTCCTCAACCATTGAACGCAAGGCATCATCCTCAGCTTTGAGCTGGTCTGTAATTACTCCTTCTCTGAACTATTTTTGGACCTCATCCCATCTGGCCACCAATGGAGCTCTTTGGGCCTGGAAGTCTATTTTATTAGCACGCCTCCAAAACTTCAACTGAGCTTTGACATATTGTAGTTGTTTGTGGATTCTAAACATTGCTCTCCCATAAGCTGGGTGGCCTTCTTCCCACCACTATGGAATTTTCTCCCAAAGTTCTTCTTTTTGAAGCCAAAAATTCTCAAATCTGAAAGGTTTGTGATGCTGCCCCATCCTAGTCCCGCCTTCCAACAGAATGGGACAGTGATCTGAAACTGGGCCTTCTAAAATCTAAAAATTTATATTCCATTTTACAAACGCCTCCTCTGAAACCAAAAAATGATCTAGCTTAACCTTCCCGCTATGTGGCTCCCACCTTTTATTAGTCCAAGTGTAGTTAATGCCAGGACATTTAATGTCCACTAAGTGCAAAGCCCGGACTTGGGCAATCATGAAACGGTCCCCTGGGTCCAAAAATGGTGTTCCCCCTTCCCGGTCTCTAGAAGATAATTTAGCGTTAAAGTCCCCCGCTATAATCCAGTCTAAATCTTCCCTTGAGGTTCGCATGTTATGCACAGCCTTCCACTGCCGCCTCTGACCATCTAGGTTTTGAGACCCATAAAAGTTTGTGATTAGAACGTGTTCCGCAGTGACATTATTCCTAAAAAGAGAAGTGAGAACCCCCCTCCAGGCAAGATGTTCTATTGTAGACCATTCAAGAGAGTTCCACAGAGTAACAATCCCCCCTAAGGCACCTTGGGCAGCCACATCCATATGACCAGCACCCCTCCAAATTTTGTTGATTGTTTTGGACATAAGATCTAATGACATCTTAGTCTCCTGTAAAAGCAAAAAATCAGTATTACGATTCTCTAAAAGTCTTCGAACAATAGATTGATGGGTTCTGCTATTTAAACCCCTCACATTCCATGATTGTATAATCATTGGTTACCCTGGGAGCAATAAGAGTCTATTGTCCTCACCGATCCTCCCATGATCAATTTGTCTCCTTGGGCTGCTAGCAACTCCTTATTGGATCTTCTACCTACTCCCTGAGAATTGTTGTTTTTTGATCTTTTTTCTACCTGGGTTATCCCCAAAGTTGGCCTTTCCCTATTTTTCTCTGGTATTCCCATGCTGACATCCTGAGATACTGTCTGCTCCTGGTTATGCACTACTAAAGCACCTGAACACACTGGCTGTGATACCTCACAGAGTTCAACTACCTGCTGTATGACGGGAGGAGAAGAGAGAGGGAGTTTCCCGGGAATATTAGAAGTTTCCTTAATACCCTCCATGCCCTCCATAAATTGTTCCTCTTCATCAACCAGTGACTTAAATATCTCATACCTATTGGCAGGTCTGAGATGGGATTGCTCCTTTCCCTCTTTTTTCTTTGTCCGTATTTTTCTTCTGGGCTGTTCAAAACCCTCTCTCTCGAGCTTCCTGGCCCTGAACGGTTCTATTAGAATCTTTATTAAGTGTTGCCTTATCCTCTTTAGGCAGGTTTGGCATTCCTAAAGGGGCCTCCATTTTAGCATTCATATTATTAGGGCAGAAATGGGCCAAATGTCCATGTTTGTGACAAACCCTACATCTAAAGGGTAGGGCCTCATAGTCCAGTTGTTGAATCCAGGAGAGACCTACCAATTCAATTTCCATCTCTGCCAACAAAGGTTGGCTGAGATCCATCTCCACACATATTCTTGCATACACCGCCATACTCCCTTCAAGTGTGTCTCTGGCAACACCTAGATGTCTTCCAATAGAATTGCCAATCCTAGCCAACACCTGCTCACTCCAGAATTCCATTGGGAGAGCATATAGTCGGATCCATACTGGAAAATAGTAGGTTCAACTCGGGGATCGAATCCCACTCTCCATGGCTGAACAAATAGCCCTATCGGGCCATGAATTTTCTTCTCTGACTCGAAAGCCTTATTTCTATCGACCAAAGACGAAAAGCTAACAATAAAATATCCATTGCTAATAAACCACAATGAATACTCACCGTGAGGCTCCCAGTTTTGGTGGATCCAAGAGTGCAAAAAATTCAGGGAAGGACGAATACCCATGAACTTGCAGATTAAGTCGTGATTAGCTCTATAAATGATTGATTCTTCAACCATACTTGGCTCAATGACAATTTTTGGCCTGGTTTCGGCCTGCGGCAAACATCCATTCACACGAGATGCTGTCGACCTATTCCCAGCAGCCGTGAAGAGCATTTTATATGCCATTTTCTGTGCTTCGTCGTTCTTAGGAGGAGAATTTTCTTTAAACAAATTTGCGTAAGAGCTGCTACTCCCTGGAAAAGGAGCCGAAGAAGTCCCCATTGGACCCTCCTAGGGCACCGATCTAGCCTTCAGATCCACCGTACCCCGAAGGCACTTCTACAAACCAGTTGATGCCCTAGATTTTTTGAAGTTCCAAAAACCCTAGTTCAGAGGAAAAAATCGCCAGAGCTCATTTTCTCGCCTTCAAATTTTTCTTCAACACCAATGCATTGTTGCATCCTTAGTTATCAAGTTCGAGTTAGTATTCGAATTCGACATTCTTGAAGTTCGAAATAAATTCGTCATGTTTAAAAATTCAAAATAAAATTCGATATATTATAAATGTGTATATATGAACTTGGGTGTATACACATAATATTTTTTATGGATTGAATATAAAACCAAAATAATTAAAAATAAAAATAATAATAATAAATTCTGAAAATTGGTTACTCATTCACTCACTATAAAACTAAATGTCTCCAACAATAATTGCAAATAAAAATAATACTAATAAACTTTGAAATTGGTTACTCGTCCACTCACTAAATAAAAATAATAAAAGTGGATCTTCTCCAAACAATTTTGTGTGTAAATTGCATAACTTACATAATTTTGAATGGTCGTAAATTCATAAAATTATTATTATTATTTATATATAATTCATATTCCCCTTGTCTCCAAACTCCACTGTGTGCTCTGCAATACGCAAGTCAACTCGACCCAATTCTAAGCACAAACAACGACAACGATGTCATAATGGAACAGAAGGGATTATTTCTTACCGCAGAGAGGTCTGGAAAAAGGCTACACAAGTATCCTATTTCTTCCTCCCTCCCGTCCACAAAATTTACTATTCACTCGCAGATAGAAAATAAGAATATTATAGATCGAAGTTTAAAGACCCGCGATAGAACAGAGCATTTACAAAACTTAAGATTATTAGCCCAACACTAATGTAAAATTTAGGATTTTTTTTTTGTTTTTTTGGAGGGAGGAAATCCGTTGAATTTTTGTATTAGGTTTGCTTGGTAAAAAACTAAAACCACATATTAATATACCAAGTTGCAGGACTATATTTTTGAGGACCAAAACAATTTCTACGGGGTGTTTTTCTCTTCTGCATGCATTTTTACCCAAATTTTTCTGTTTTTTCCTTCTTCATATATTTCCACTTATTTTTTTTCAATACCGAATTTAGGGTTTGTTCATCATTTTTCTCACATGTATTTCTAATCAATTTTTTCCATGACAAATTAGGGTTTATTCATTGGTTTTCCCTTCTGTATGCATTTCTATTCAATTTTTTCCCACGAATTTAAAGTTTGTTTACCAAATTTATTTGTGAAGATTTTAAATTCGACGAATTTTGAATTTCATATTAAAAATTTGACGAATTTGATAACTAAGGTTGCATATTTGTGATAAATTCGTGGCTAATTGGTTAGGCACATACATTGTCACACAAAAAGTGGGTAATGGTACTTATAGACTTTCCATTCTAGAGGGAGAGGAAGAATCCAAACCACTTAATGTTATACACTTGAGAGCATTCTATGCATGATTTGATTATTATAGGTGTATATATACATGGCTAATACACTAAAAACATTTACATACACTTCATTCATAACATTGCATTTCACTTGCATTCACACTCCAAAACAATGCATTCACCCACATTTCATATTGTATTTCATAAAATTGCATGTCATACATTGCATTCACATTCACATTCCATATTCCACATTTCATATAGGGATCATTTATTAAGTTCAAGGTCTTAATTGGTCCAACAAAAGTCATGTTGCCTTAATCAAGGGAACCTTCACAATGTCATCAATACAATTCCACCAAGTCGAATTGCCATTAGCACAAGCCACATTCATAATTCCTAGATGTTTTTGGTCACTCAAACACTCCTAGTGTTTTAAGCAACCTCCAAAATACATGTCAAGTTCTTTTAGGACCATTGCACATACACACAAAAAATATTGAGTTTTGGGAATTGACTCCAAAACATTCTTGAACCAAACATAATTTCACATCTTGAAAACATCTTGTGTCAAAGGGGGATAACACCATACTTGGTTTAAAACTTGAAGAGAAAAGGGTCATCCTTGCTAGTCCCATCATGCAACATAGTCCCTAACAAAAACTCTAAATATTTTTATCACACACCACTGATCTATTGTGTTGTAAGGATCATACTATATTTCTAGTTATATGGTTATGTAGTAATATCCAAAAATTAAAATATCAGTAAAAAAATCATGGACTATGGCATTAGCATCCACCAAAGCTATAGACACTTGATTTGCAGTGGAGTAAACTCATATGTGACAACACATATATTTTTAAAAGAGACCTCTAACCGCTCATACAGACAAGCTAGCCTCTTGGTTTCAACCATAACAAGTTTACCT